>JAJOZX010000270.1:1170000-1255000 GCA_023014485.1 Bathynomus jamesi | reverse complement strand
TCTTCATTGGTCAGGATTGTAAAAGGGGAGGAGAAAGATTAATACGGGGATCAACTTTATTGGATTACAACAAGAAATAACACCCAGATAACAACTTTCGTAATAACAAATCCCGGAACAAAACGATTTTGTAAACCTTTCCCGTCCGTTGGATGTTCAAAGATTAAATCGTGATTCGTCCGTGAACAATACTCGTCCCCATTGGACCATTGTCCAATTGACATGCTCACGAGCGAAAGCAAGAGGAGCATTGCGGTGGTGTGGGAGCAATTCCGGGCCCATTGTTGGACGTCTAGCATGTAAGCCATTTTCCATAAGTCTCCTTCTGACGGTCCGCTCCGATACACTGACGTCTCGAGACCTTTCCAGCTCATTGTGGACGTTTGTGGCAGTCAAGCGACGATCTCGCAAAACACTCAAGGCGATGAAACGATCGTCATGGGCAGATGTGCAGCGCGATCTTCCATATCCTGGTCTTCTGGTGTGCTCTTCTCTCTCTACATGACGTTAGTAGACAAGTCGAACCGTTGTTCTTGGAATTTCTAGCGCATCGGCGACGTAACGCTGGCTCCGACCATCTTCAATTAGGGCGACAACTCTTGTGACGTTCACGGCACTCAAATCCATTGTAAATATCCAATTCTGAAACCCAAAAGAATTAGAAGGCTATCTGTTACTAAACACAAATGTCTACTCCCACTACTGGAAAAAAAAAGTGGCACTAGCATTCTAAGAGCAACTGAATGTTAGACTGTCGAATTCTTAAAAGAAGTCGAAAATTCGTTACAGCTAGTGTGTTTGCAGCTGACGTTGTTTTGTCTTGTTATTTGGTTGCCTCATAGACTATATTTTCGAATTTTAAAATTTTTATAAACAGAAACTTGTCCACTTTTTTTGCTTTTCGCGATATTCCAAGTGGACCGATTTTTCTTCTGCTCAGCGTATATAATATATATATATGTGTGTGTGTGTATGTGTGTGTGTAATTTTTATTGAGACGGGGATACAATCACTTATTTAATATCACTTGTAAGTGGTTATAATTTGTAATCTGTATCTTTTAAATAATTCATTTACACTTACAAGAGAAGCGTTTCCATGCAATATTTAATGGATTATGCGCATTTAGAGGTAACTTCTTTACCTGTATAAACTGAACATCTTAGTTTAGTTGATACGATGAAGATGGAATTTACATAAACGAACGAAAAGAACTTTTTAATTTATACTAAATCTTTGATAAAAAAAATTATGCAACTCGCCATCATTATTTTCATTAAGATTTTTTTGAGAAGTTACAATTTAAGACTGCAGGAAATGTTGCTATATAAATAAATGCAAATTTAAATAATAAAAGAAGAGGAAGTAAAATTACTTTTAAAGTAATACCCTTTCTAAGTATAGAGTGTACGTGTTTAAAAGTACTGTATATCTGATCATGTGAGCATAAAATAGCAGTGACGGGCATTGACCAAATTTTTTTTGTGGCTGTTAACTTATTGTAAGCTGAAACGCATATTTTTATTTCGCTGTTCATAGCAAATGCGAGAGAAAATTTGAAAAATGTTTATACGAAAGCCAGCTTTTAGATTTATATGACGTATTGTGAACTATGTAGGAAGGTGTACTACTTTATTCATGAATTTATTCGTGACTGTGCTACTTTATTCATGTAGATTTGTTGGATGGCACTTACTGCAGTAGTTGAAGTGGGATGCAACCTTACTACTTTTTAGAACGAGGAAAATGCATCCCAACACTTTCTTTTTTTTTGCTATTCCTTATTTTCCTGAAACTTACCTGTTGTATAGCAACACAGAACGTGTAACAATTAAATTTAGTATTCAAATATCACTAAATGGAATTTAATCGTAATTCTTTTTTCAGTTTTTCATATCAAGCAACTAAGCATTGTCTACAAGTGTCAATCTAATCAGCGTGATCGTTTAACTTACGTGAACGCGGACGCAGAGACGTTACATCAACAGTTTTTTAGCATTTTTGTTTGCACAAAAAGGTCACCAACATTATTAGAGTAGATTGGAGTTAAACATGCTGTGACGTGCATCTAATGTTAGATATTTTAAGGAACTTTGCAGAGAAAAATTTCTGGTAAATTTTTATGATGGCTTATCAATAGATTGAAGTAAAAGTTAGGTAAATTTTGGAAGTGTGAACTGCATATTTTTGAAGTTATTGATGTTCGAATTTCAAGGCGTTTTTTTTGGGCCACCCGATATAAAGAAGATAAAAGAATATAACTGGCATATAGTAAAAGACAAAAAAGTTATAGCGTTCTCCATGTTGTAACGAAAATACTTGGTCCTCATAAGAAACTATCAGAAGAATGGATAATAATCAGTGGTGTTATCATATGGAAAAAAATATTAAGGAACGGCAGCAATCTCTTAGAAAGAAAAAGTTTGCCCATAAAACGAGTGACGTTCATAAAGTGCAGAGCCAATTATCTCTACATCCAAAAACCACGCCACACAAAAATCGATAGAAAAATGTAACATGTATGAAAAATCCATTTCTTGGCGCGTCTTCACAACAGTATATAAAATTGCAAAATTAGGAAGACCATTTGTTGAGCTACAGGTGGCTGTTGATGTGCAACACTTCAATGAAGCTGACATCGGTATAGAATATTAGCGTCATAGCATTCGTGTATTAATATTGATGATCACACTGGAAATGAAATGCGAAGAATTATCAGTAGAGAATAACGTCAACATAGGCCAAGCTATAGGATACTGTTATATATGTTTTAGTAAATTAGTTTTCGTAAAAATCAATCCAGTGAACCATTGTTCTTTTTTCTGCATTTGATAGAATTGCCCATTACATCAGTACATTGCCTAGTACATCGCTGGTATTCTTTGTTCACATTTAGAAAAACATGATTTTAGTGATGACATTCTTCAAAGAAAGTGGTTATTATTTGCTTCAGATGATGCTTCAAAGATGTTAGGTACTAAGAATGGAGTTGCAATGCTACTTGAACGAAAATAACCACATTTGGTCACCTGCATGGTATTATAGTAATCACTGAGTGGCGTTAGCTGTAGAAGACGTCGAGAAAGATGTGACTAGTGTAAACCATTTGCAAATCTTCTTTGACAAACTTTACATTTTATATAATGTTCTATGAAAAATCAAATTGAATTGCAATATAAACATGTTGATGATGCCAGTCAAAACGAAAAGCTAGACTAAAAAAAATATCAAAGTATGTAGGATTAAATAAAAAAATTAGTGGAACAGCTTTTGTTTCTTATCTTATCTTATTCTTATGTATGAGGTATTATCTGAGTGCCAAAATTTCTCAAGAGACCACCAAAAATGAAACATGACCTTACCAAACGCTGTTAAACTCATTGATCGTCAAATACGCGGCAATAGAAGCGGCAATAGAAGCTTTTAAAAGAAACAAAGCTTTAAAAGTGTAGATTTGCATGAAAGTGGAAAAATCACTGCGATACCATCTGCCCAATTCAACAGAAGTAGATAAAAAAACTTGTAAAAGAACAAGTTGACAATAAAATCATCCAAAGTAGGCGAAACCGAAAAGAGTAAATTTCACAGTCAAATAAACCCGTCAGGGCATTTAGAATTTTTTTTTTTAAATAAAGGGAATGTGGTGCCATCGGGTTTAAAATCCCTTCAAACAGCAGTTAATACAATCATTCTCTCGAGTACAGTTCAATGCGAGCGTGTGTTTAGCGTAGTAAATATAATTATACCAGTAAAAATAAAACTCCAAATAACACGGGCAGCTGCCAGTTTGTTTGTGAGGTGCATAAGATCTCCAGTGCAATTATTCAAGCCAAAGACTTACATTAAGTCATGCATGGGTCGGTAAAGCCAGTAGCTCTGCTAACCATACTGCATGCATGAGTCGAAGAATCCAGTCGGTAACTTTTGTCGTATAAAGATATTTGGAACGTTTCATGACGTTTTCTGACATACAAATAATTTTTTATAAAACTTTGTATTTCATATTTTAACAACAATTTGTTGCTCTATTTACACATAATGTAAAAATGAAGTTTAAAAAATAATTTTTTGGTTAAGCTTTGAGCTTATCATATTTTCTAACATCCATCACTGTTTTTTTTTCGCACTTCGAGTACTGAAATAAAAGTATAAAGAAATTTCTGAAGGTGACCGTTTACATACAGCATAAATATTTAATGTTCAAGTTTTGTCACATAAATTTGAAAGTGATTTTTTAAATTTAAAAGTTTACATAATTTTATTTCTAAATTTATTGTATTACTACAAGAATCTCAGACTGAGTGAAGAAATGTCTTTTATTTTTAAGATTACGCGGCAAGAGAATTTTGGAACGCTTTAGAGCAGGGGTTTTCAACCTTCCGTCTACCGCGTACCTCTTTTACATTGCCCTGAAAGGATGAATTCATAGAAAATACAAGAATGACATTCAGTTATGTTGTATTAATAATGTTCATAACTCTAGAAATATAATAATAATGACATATGCGTACGCCCTGGTAAATCCCAGGCGTACCCCAGGTTGAAAACCCCTGCTTTAGAGTTATGAACTCAATAATATTTTTGGCTTTTATTTTGTAATACGCAGTAAATTGTTGAAAACAATTACAAGTTCAATGTAAATATTCATTTCACTGATGGAAGAAAAGAAATATAACAGATATGCCTTCATTTTATAGAAACAATACGCTTAAAAAAGCTAGAGTCTTTGAATTTAGTCGATCCCATTTATATGCTTAATTTTATACAGAAAACTAATCTGTATTTTTTCCTTTATATTTAAATTTTTATTTCAGAATTATTTCTTTATTTAACTTGTTTATAAATTCATTTTTGGATTGTCTCAAGTCAACGTTATCAACTGTATATTCCAAAAGAATGTGTCAACATAATCCAAAAGAATTAATCTACCTATATTTACATATATAAAAAAGTCTTTTAAATTGTAAATCTGAAGTTGATTAAAAGCCTATTTAGACGCTTTTCATAACTTTTTATGACCTACATCTTTAACGGAATAAAAATCAGTTTCTCAACTCTGATTAATGACTGCAACATTAGTGCGATAACTTTTACTACAGCGTGAATCATTCATTTGGGCACCATTTTAGTTAAAAATCAGTTTAATTCAGTTTTCTTAAATTGATTTTCATCGTATTTTTAGATCTTACAAAGTTATGAAAAAGGCTTGTATTTGCTTTCAAACAAATTAAATTTTTTTTTCTTATACGATAAAATTTAGTTTATTCGTTGTACACTCAAAATAAAACCTTCTAAATTTAGAATTTATAACTTCTTTTTGAGTGTGAATTTGTAGGGGAAGTTTCCCTTCTTTTGGATATCAAACCTCCTTTTCACATGATACAATAACTTCTTTTAATGGCACATAACTTCTTTAGATAGAAGATGTGGTCTTTAAACCTTCTTTTTTGATTGATTTGAGACAATAGAAGATAATATTTCTTTGTATAGAAGGTTGCGGAAAGTTTTTGTTTTCTGTGTGATTTTGCTGAGAGATTTTATGATACATCTCTTATTAGTCAATCATTCAGTCATTAATTGGTCGTCATTCGTAAAATATACTGCTTGAGTACTAAAAATACAAAAGTACATTTAATGCCACACTGGTATGTTGAGAGGAATTTTACAATTGAACTATATACCCATTTTACAAGCCAAAAATTTTTAATACTTATTTCATAGCCAGACAGAATCATTCTAGGACTAACCAAGAGTGGACCTTAGTGTGTTTGTTATTCTGCAGCTCTATAGTTTTTTAAGTTCGTTTTAACCTTACTTAAACTAATATAAATTCACCTAACGTAGTGTAACCTAACCAAGCCTAACCAAATGTAACCTATCTAACCTAACCTAATCTTACCTAAACTAACCTAAATTTTGCCTTCTCAGTTTCCAAAGTTTCGAAAATATTTTTCGTCAGCAAAGTGCGTAAGTGTCCTTTGCATTTTAGCGTTTAAGCCCCTTAAGCTTTTCGCTTTACTGAGCTCACAATAAAAATTCAACACAAAGTATGTTAAAATCATTTTTATTTCGGAACACTATAAATTATAAAATAAATATTTGCTAACAATATATATATATATATATATATATATATATATATATATATATAGCAAACGTAACACCTATCTTTAAGAAAGGCGATAAAAGTGCGGCGGGAAATTATAGGCCAATCAGTTTAACGTCTGTTGTAGGTAAGCTACTGGAATCAATAATTAGGGATCGTATAGTCGAACACTTAGAAGTGCATAAACTAGTTAGAAATACGCAGCACGGTTTTAGGCGAAACAAATCATGCTTAACTAATCTTTTAGAATTTTTCCAAAGCGTGGTTGACGTTTACGATAGACATCGGGCGGTTGATGTAGTGTATTTAGATTTTCAAAAAGCGTTTGACACCGTGCAGCACAAACGACTCATTGAAAAAACTAAGGCTCATGGAATCAGGGGTGTAGTAATAAATTGGCTAGAAGAGTGGTTGCGAGGTAGGAAACAGAGGGTGGTCGTTGATGGAGCGGAGTCGTGTTTGGCTAATGTAGCGAGTGGCGTTCCTCAGGGTTCTGTGTTGGGCCCATTGCTTTTTCTTATATATATTAACGATTTAGATGTCGGCCTAGTAAGTACAGTTTCAAAGTTTGCGGATGACACGAAGCTGGGTGGTAGGGCGATTAATGACGAAGATAAAGGTAAAATCCAGAAAGATCTGAATAAAATCGTTGATTGGTCAGTCACATGGCAAATGAGATTTAACGTTGATAAGTGCAAAATTTTGCATATAGGTTCGCGTAACGGTAATTTTGCGTATAGTATGTCAGGGAAAGATTTAACAAGCGTAGAGCAGGAAAAAGATTTAGGAGTTTTAGTCACTGGTGATTTAAAAGTAGCGAAACAAAGTACAGCAGCCGTCAATAAGGCGAACAAAGTGTTACGTTTTATAGCTCGAAATTTTGAGTACAAATCGCGCGATATTATAGTTCCACTTTATAAATCATCAGTTAGACCCCATTTGGAGTACGCGGTCCAATTTTGGAATCTGCATATCTGCAAAGATATAGGCAAAATCGAAAGAGTTCAAAGACGAGCAACTAAGATGATTCCGTCGCTTAGGTCAAAGTCGTACGAGGATAGGCTTAAGGAGTTAAAATTAACAACACTCGAGACTAGGAGGCTAAGGGGTGATCTAATCCAGGTTTTCGTAATTATGAATGGGTTCGATAACGTAGATAGAGATAGCTTTTTCGAAATATCTCAATATAATAGGACTAGAAATAACGGGTGTAAGTTGACAAGTAGAAGGTTCGAGACAGCAGTTGCGAAAAACTTTTTTACGCATAGAATAGTAAATAGCTGGAATAGTTTGCCGGTAGAAGTAATTAGTAGCACGTCTATAAACATGTTTAAAAATCGATTAGACGCATATGTTGATAGATTGGGTATAGTTTAAGGTAGTAAAATTAAGGCTTTGTGGGGATAGATCCCACAGTTCAACACAAGTGTTGTGGGATATAGGGAGGCAGCATCTTGGGTTAGGGGATACTCTCTGTCCTTACACACCCCATTTAAAGAGATTCCTCTGCCGAGCGGTGCCCCCCCCATAGTACTGTGAGGTATTGAAAAACTCATGATCTTCACTTGCCTCACAAACACCTTGAAATGGGAGACCCAAAATGGGTGCACACACATTTCTACATTACTGTACAGTCTTTACAGCCACACCTACACTTTTCCTCCTAAGTATATATCTTGTAATGTATATTGGTTGTAAATTTTGACTTGGTCCGCAATTGAGATGGACCGTGACTTAGTTTTCGTTGCGCAAGGTACTAGTATTGATGGATACCTTAATGAAAATGACTGGATTCTTTGGATCTGATATATTTGCATGTCGGTTATAAATAGATATAGAGTGTAACATATTTGTGGATAGTAGTCTATTGTGACTTGATCCTCTGGATCCAGAGATTCTATCTTTAGTTTTAAATCGATAATTAATTAGTTTTTAATTGATAATTATTTAGTTTTGCAAAAATTGGTAGTTGCGAATGTACAGGCAGTTGTTACATAAATTTCTTATGTTCTTGTGGTTCGGAACCCACGTAAAATTGTAGGTCCCCTCCGCCACCACGGAGGACATACACAATACACAATTACGAACACAGTTAGGTAGACCAGCCATGAGTGGATCCTAGGGTCTTTGTTGGTCTGAAACATTATAACATTATAAATATATATATATATATTATATATATATACAGGGTGTCCCAAAAAATCTATATACTTTTTATAGCATCATATATTTTATAATTTAAAAAAAACCAAACAATATATTGTTATAGCAATTGCCAATGAAAGGTAAATTAGTAATCTAAGTGATCAAAATGTTATAGCGAGTTGTTTGCATATAAAATTTAATTAACTACGCCAAGTGCTCAAAATGTTCTCCGGCGGCATGAATGCACTTTTGAATGCGTCGACTAACTGATTCGCAGACATGGACTAATGTGGATGCTGTGATGGTCCCGCACTTTTCCCTAATTGCATCCTTAGGGTGTTCGAGTGTTGCAGGTCTTGTACCATAAACTACATCCTTCAGGTAGCCCCACAAGTAAAAATCAAGTGGAGTCAAGTCCGGTGAACGTGGAAGATACTCAACGCTTCCTCTTCGTCCTATCCAACGGTTAGGCAACGTTTCATCGAGGTACCTTCTGACATCACAATGATAATGAAGGGGGGCTCCATCTTGTTGAAAATAAAAGTCGTCGTTTCCAAACAACTTCCGAACTGCAGGTATAATTTCTGTCCGCAGCATGTCGATTTATGCGGCACCGGTAACTGTCCCATTAAAGAAAAATGGTCCAACCAAACCCCTGGATGATAAACCACACCATGCTGTTAATCCTGGTAAATTAACATGTTTATCCACATAAACGTGTGGATTATCAAGTGACCAGTACCTGCAGTTGTGTCGATTTACTGTGCCATTCAGCTTGAAGGTAGCTTCATCAGACCACACGATTTTGTTGGCAAACTGTACGTCTTCGGTTTCCATTGACTGAAACCATTCACAAAATTCGAGTCTGCGATCAGGGTCATCTTCACTCATGGCGTGTAACAGACTTGGAATGTAGCTTTTCCATTTTGCCGACTTTAAAATCCGGTGAACACCTGATTTGCTGATTCCGGTCTCACGGGCACATTGCCTAACTGATTTCTGTGGTGATCGATTAAATTTTTGCAACACTAAAACAGAGTTTTCATCACTCGCACTTGATTTGCGTCGTCCAGATCTTCGCTTGTGCATATCTTGAGCAGATCCCTCTGCCTCAAACTTGTCACGGATGCTTGTAATGGCTAGACGTGTCGGTGACTTTGTATCAAATTCACAGATCCATTGCCGCTGGACTTCGGACACATTCTCAAATTTCCAATACCATTTCAGAACACTTTTTCGTTGCTCCAGTGTCAAACGTTTACGCAACATGGGTTCTTTTGCTGAACTGAATAAAGTTGAATGCTGTAGAGTTTGTATCGTGGAATGAGTGCGTAGGCTAAGTCCGAAGCAAGCTAGTGAGTGACTAGACTACGTTCCGTCCATAGGCTTCGCCATAACAAGGCCTTTGATAAAACAAAGCCAGGCTTAGTCGACGCATTCAAAAGTGCATTCATGCCGCCGGAGAACATTTTGAGCACTTGGCGTAGTTAATTAAATTTTATATGCAAACAACTCGTTATAACATTTTGATCACTTAGATTACTAATTTACCTTTCATTGGCAATTGCTATAACAATATATTGTTGTTGTTTTTTTAAATTATAAAATATATGATGCTATAAAGAGTATATAGTTTTTTTGGGGACACCCTGTATATACCTTTCCTTTCAAATGTTCCGTGCGATGATTCCTCATTTCAAGAAGGTTAGGCTTGTTGCCCCTCCTCTCGAGTTGGCCTGGTAAATTAGTGAGTTGGTTTCTTGTACTCTCCACTTCACATAGCCAGGTACGCCCGGCTCATCGGGGATTGTTCTGAGCCAGGCGTCTAATCTTCTTTTGAAGATGTCCACGCAACACCACTCACAACAAAACTATTTTCTTTCAGGGTTAAGGATGTTCCCTGTCTAGCCTTTAATTTGGGAACACGACACAGTCTTCCTTTTCTACTTTCCACTGTTGTTTGGGGAGTTACAGGGTTCAGAGTAAGATTAGGGACTAGTTTCTCTATTATTTTCCAAGTGTAAATAATGGTGTATCTCTCTCTTCTCCTTTCCAGTGAATATAGGTTTAGTTCGCGTAACTTTTCCCAGTAATTTAGTTCTTTGCGCCCATTGATCTTGGCTGTGAAGCTTCTCTGAATCCTTTTTAGCTGTCTAATGTCTTCTTTTTTATATGAGCATGTTAGAACTGAGCAATATTCCAATTTGGGTATGATTAGGGTTTTAAGTAGAGGAATCATTATATTCCTATCCCTTAGTTTAAAGGTTCTCAGTATCTGCCCAGTTATTCTCTTTGCTCTGTTTACTACTATCTTATTTTGTGTTTCAAATTTCGCATCATCAATCATTACAACCCGTAAATCTTTTGCTTTACAATTTCTCTGAATTTTCTGTCCATTTGGGGTATAATTTTCCATGGATTTTAGGTCCTCTCTTTTCCGTACCGTAACAGCTGAAATTTCTCAGTGTTACACTTCATATTGCTGTCTTCCGTCCACTTCGAGATTCTGTTCAAGTCGGTTTTTACAGATCCGATATCTTCTGGGTTTCTTATTTTTCTACAGAGCTTTGTGTCATCGGCATAGGATGTTACTGTGCTGTCTCTGGTAACGTCCTCATCTATGTCAGTTAGCATGATTATGAAGAGTAGTGAAGCTAATACTGTTCCTTGTGGTACTGAGCTGAGGACCTCTGACTCTGATGAAGATACTCCTTGTACGTAACGACTTGCCGCCGCTCACTAAGGAAATTATATATCCATTTCCATACTTTTCCTGTTATTCCCATATATTTCAGTTTATGTATTATGATTCCATGGGCACACTTGTCGAGCGCTTTAGCAAAGTATGTGTATATTACATCATAGTTTTCATTACTTTCAAGTGCATTAATAATGTTGTAGTAGTGTTCCAATAGTGATAGGCATGATCTGCCTGACCGAAACCCATGTTGGTTATCATTTAATTTTTTCTGAGTTTCCAAAAGTCATAGATTTTCTGTCTAACTATTCTTTCAAATATTTTAGTGAGATGAGATGTAAGCGACACTGGCCTATAGTTTTTGGCCTCGGATCGATCTCCTCCTTTATATATTGGAACTATGTTCCCGCTCTTCAGGATGCCAGGTATTTCTCCTGTGTCTAGTGATCGTCTCCATATCCAATATAGGGGCTCAGCGATTGCATTCTTGCAGTTTTTGATCAGTGTAGCATTCCATTTATCCGGTCCTGCCGCTGAGTGTGCTTTTAGTTTCCCTATAGCTTGTGTAATATCATCTGTCGTAAAGTCGAAGTCTGTTATACTTTCCCCTTGTAGTTCTTCTTCAAAGAACGCGTTTCTATCGCATATCAGTTTGTCAGTTTTTGGGATACTGAAAGATGATTCGTACTGAGCTCTTAATATTTCAGATACTTCCGTTAGATCATCAGAAAAAGCACTGTCTTCTTTTTTCAAAGGTCCGATAGTCGCATAGTTTTTCGACTTCCTTTTTGCAAAATTATAGAAGTACTTTGAATTAACCTTTATCGTTTCTATAGCGTCGTCGTCTTCTTTTTCTGTATGCTTCTCAATTAGTTCCTGTGTGACGCCATCGATACTCTGCAGTGTATCAACGTCTTCTACTC
Organism: Bathynomus jamesi; assembly: GCA_023014485.1. NCBI lineage: Eukaryota > Metazoa > Arthropoda > Malacostraca > Isopoda > Cirolanidae > Bathynomus > Bathynomus jamesi. The sequence goes on along the minus strand of JAJOZX010000270.1, from coordinate 1,243,128 downwards.
TAAAGTCATTAGTATCTCTTCCGTTGTCTTGGCCTCGAAAGTGGTTTTTCAGTCTGCTACTTCAATGCTGGATGCAACATCTTCCCAGTTTATAGCTTTGGAGTGAAAATTAAAAATTTCGAATTTGCCTCTTTCCGTTGTTTGTGTTCCTTCCTTTCCTGTTGCTTTTATATTGGTTGTTATTTCAATAATGTTGTGGTCCGATATTATAGTTGGGAATATTTATACATTATCAATTAGGTTCCTGTTGTTTGTGAACACCAAATCTTGGCAGTTGTTTTTCTTGTGTTTTCTGTTATTTCTTGGTTAACATAAATTCATCAGCTAGAGCTAGTAGCAGTTTTACCTGTTCCTGGTCTTCCCGTGTGCCCCCCTTGTCCTGGAGTATACATATATTTTTTCGTACCCTTTTATATTTCATGAATGGAAAATTAAAATCACCACAGGGAAAAATATTTGGGGTTGGAGAATGTAGATCTTTTATCCAGTTTCTTACCTCTGTAATGGAATCTGAAAATTTTGAGGTTGGCATGTTTGAGGATCTGTACATTACAAGTAGTACCATATTTAATTTTTCAACTTTTGCTGCTACACATTCTACGTAGTTGTTTGAGGTACTTGTAGTCATTTCTGCCATATGCCTTTCGCGTGTGTAAATAGCACATCCTCCTTTACGTCTCACTGTTCTGTCGGCTCGGAGCATATTATAGTTGTCAATTTGTATTTCTTTTTTGTCAATACAGAACTTACAGTTTTCACAGTTCGTCTGGCAGTCCTTCAGATGGGTTTCCGTGAAGCATGCAAAGTCTGCTCCGGCTTCTTGTACGAGTCCTTTCAGCTATAAAACTTTGTCCGGGGAATGATTTGATTTAAGGTCCTGAATGTTGGCTAGGATTATTTTTTCTCTATCGTTTACGCATACAGGTGGTTCCGATTCGTTTTCCAATGGTGGTGCCAGTTTCGTTGCCTTGTGGTCCTCCGAGAATTTAACTTTTTTTATCTTTGTCGGTACCTGTTGTCCCGATAACGCTTGAAGTGTCTTTGTGCGTGCCTTCTGTCCAGCTCTCGGATTCCTGTATTTGTCAGCTGACTTTGTATTTGGTGGATAGTATTTAGCAGCTGAATTGTGTTGGCTACGTCTAAAAAATTGGTGCCCTTCTTTGATGTTCGTTTTTCCTGTTCACCTATTGCGTTCCTTTGAGGGTGGTGGTAACAGCATTTTTGTTCGTATTTGCACCTCCCATATCTTGCATAGGTGTTGCAGACAATAAGATGGTGGAACTTGCACTTCTTTTCAAATTTGCAATATCCACTTGTTTAATGTGTGTTACAAAATGTGGGCTGTGCATAGATGCATTGCCATCCCGATATCTGCAGTTATCTTTTGCGTAGTATTTACATACGGTATTTTCTAAGCTTCTACTTATTGTCATCTTATTATTTTCAATGTTCTCAATTTTGGTATTAACATTATTTTTCTTTGGCTGTTTATTTCCTACGTTTTTAGTTATTATCTTTAAATCACTTTGCTCGTTGGGCAGTTTTACTACCTCGCAACTTTTACTTGTCTCTTTTCTTTCATCTGTTATATTCAGTATTATATTGTTTATATTGTTATTCGTTATTACATTGTTATTCGTTATTTCGTCCTCTCTCTCATCCACCCGAATTTTCATTGCGACATTTCCGGACTCTTGTTTCCCCATTATTTCCTCCTTTTTTGTAACACTCGAATTTGCTTTCTCCATTTCTTTAAACACCGCAAAGAAGTTTACAGTGTGTGTACATGCGTCACACAGCAATTTGATTCCCACGATCTGTTTCGCGTTCGAGACAAGAGATATTTTCCTGTCATCCCAATTCATGCAGAAAAAGTATGTATATGAATGAAAATGAAAATGAAAATGAAAAGGTTTATTGGCAGACTATAGTCATATGACAAATATTATTAATACAATGACAGTTCATATATATACTAAGGATAGAAATATATACAATTGATTAGAAATAATACTGTAATGTCGAAGTTAAGTGGAGCTACAGACAGACGTTTTTATACCAAGAAGTCCATAACTTAGACGATAAATGGCAGGACTCATGGATAGCTTGGATGATCGGGTTGGTTGATTTTTTAATTCTTTGCATTAGACTGTATTGGGCACGTCTTGTTACCTCCGGGAAGCTCGGGACATTGCGGGTGGCAAACATTTGCGAAGCTGAGCATCTCGGGGGGTAATTTATGTAAGAGTCTAAAAGACCTGTTGTACAGCAAATTTAGGGTTCTGCCAGAACCTTTTTTATAATTCACCCACAGTTGCTGTCCGTATATATTACTGCAGAAAGTACGAAAGAGAGTGTCTTTAGCTCCTTATGGTCATATTCGCTTTAGCACACAGGCTTCGAGATTGTTTTCTTATATCCGAGTCATCACTCAAGGAGCTGGTAATAGTTTGACCCAAATACTTAAACTCTTGTACTTCCTCAATTACTTCACCATTCATTTTAAACCTTATATCAGCTGGCTGATTACAGCTTTTAGGATGAAATTGCATAACCTTAGTTTTTGTAACATTAAAAAGAATATCATGTTTCTGCGAATACACTTCGCAGACTTTTAGTAGCCGATCCAGACCTTTAACAGAGGGATTTATTAACACCATATCATCGGCATAACTAAGTTATTTATCCTTGTGTTGTCTATACAACATCCCACTGTTGCCTCATTAAGTGAAGCAATTAATCCGTCGATATACACATTAAACAGCATAGGGGAAGAGCAAGGAGCCTTGTCTCACTCCGCAAGAGGAGGCAAAACACTCGGATAGTACATTGCCCCACCTAAGAGTGAAAGATTGGTGGGAATACCAAAATTTCAATAAATTTAATATGTACATGGGAACCTTCCTGTCTTCTAGTTTTGCAAATAAAATATTGTGGTTCACCCTATCATATGCCTTACTTATATCTAGGAAACAGCTATAAATAGTTGAATTACTGTCACTGTATTTAGATGCTGTTTCTTTAAGTACATAGATACACAGGTCAGTTGAATGGGACCTTTTAAAGCCAAACTGATTAGATGTCCATAGGTAATCATTTAATCGGCGTAACAAGAGTTTTTCTAGTAGTTTCGAGAAGCAGAAAGCGACAGCAATAGGCCTGTAATTATTGCTGGACAGAACGTCTCCGTACTTATATATATATATATATATATACATATACATCAAAATTTTACCTTTTGCTTTGATTAGTCATTTAAAATGGGCAATTATACCACATTTGGAAAATTCCAATATGACATTCACCGACCACGGTATCCCAATTTTATTTCTGTATGAATCTTAAATATATCACTTGTAATTAGTTCCATATTCATTTTACGTTAATTACAATTATTTCTTCGTATAACACCTCGATAGTGTTATTCACCGAGTTCGATCCTCTAGTGTATGGTAAATCTAACATCTATATTATAGTCTTTCCCGTTTCAAAACTAAAATTAAAATGCCTGAATCAATTTTAACCGTCTGCATTGAAATTCATTTCCAATTTGCATTGGTTATGGCTTCTCTCAAAGCTTTCAGATCTATTATACGAATAACAGTATAGTTGATTTGAATTTACTCCCAAAGGATTTTCAGGAATCAACAGTATATTCATCGCTCTAAAGATTAATTATTGGTAATAATGTATCTTATGTTAGAAATGTAAATACCAAATAAACTGGTATTTAAAGATAAAGTATATGCATTGTACAATACTAATTAGAATTTGCTGCTTCAATGATAAGGAAAACTGAACAAATATGGTATAGGTATATGAAAACATGTTAAGTACAGGAACCGTATTTAAATAAGATGGAAGGTGGAAAGGAGATAAAATGGCAAAGTAGGAACTAGTGAACTTGACTCCACATCGCTTGGTTTCTGACTCAGAGCTATTCCCTCGTCTTTACAAAGCATATAAAAATTTTTAGTGCGATAACCGCACTTAAATAAGATGGAAAGGGAGTTGAAGAGAGCGTGGTCAAACAGCGTAAGCATTAGCCTCAGGGCCTTCAGTATGGCGTAGTCGGTAGGAGCGCTTTCTCTGAAACTACGCGACGCGGAGTCGAGTCCCATCTAGTTTCTCACTTCAATGCTTTTGCCTTAGTATTATATAGGTAAAGAACTTATACAGTGTGTGTGTGTGTGTGTGTGTGTGTGTGTGTGTGTGTGTGTGTTGCTTTCACGTATACTATTTTCTTCCCGTTTATTAAGAAATTACTTTAAAAAGAAAGGACGCTGGAAAATATATATAAAAATTTCTATACAGAAGGAAAAAATTCTTATATAAACTTCATTTCAATGCACCATTAGCAAAATAATCAATCTCTCCCATATATCATTCCGCCACTGTTCCCTTCCAAATGTTTTGTGCGGAAGGGAGTCTAAAGTCCTTTTGGAAGCTATTTTTCACAACCCTTTATTCATACCAAAAATTTCATCTATCTCCTTAATCTCAAAATTAACTTAAATTCTTGAGAAATTTCTTTTCAGTCTTTGACCAAAATAGATTTCCAATGAATTTTACGTTCCACGGTGCCAGGGCTTTTAGCGATTTTTATTGATTAAGATTTCGCCATCGAATAAGTTGAGGTAAAAGTGAAAAAATGTCTTTCAGATTTTGGTAGCTTAGGAACATATTTTTGAAATGGGTGAGATCGTATTTTGTTTTAATTTTTTTGTTTGCTTGTTTAACAAATGGCATTTTGTCACTTAATTCTTTTTCCCGAAGATAATTTTGTCCAGTAAATGCATGTAATTCTGGGGGATTCATTGCACTAAACTGTACATATATACTGTAACTAAAATAAAATTATTCATTAATTTTATCCATTAATTTTGGAAATAACTCTTTTTTAGAGGTTATATATATATATATATATATAATATATAATATATATATATATATAATAGCATCTATCCATTATAAATTTAATTTCAGACTTTTGATGCATGCAACTTATCACCAAAATTATTATCCTGTAATTAAAATGCCACTATAAACAAAACAGAAAACGTGAAATATTGCACTCATTAATATTTCTCAGTAAACGCAACAACACTTTTCTACTCCTTAAAACTATGAAATATACTATTCATTACTGGAGCGTCTTTATACTACATTCAGGTGAAACATGGCCTGCCTCCTCAATCTTAATTTACATTTAATCAAACATCAGAACATGATGAATTATGACCAATTATTTCCTACGTAAATCTTGAATAGAAGCCATCGAATACGTGCGAATACAAATTCAAACAAAATCAGCATATGTAAATGAGGGTTATGAAGCATTGTCTACATTACGGCAAGAATAGCGGGTCACGAAAGGATGCAATGAACAGAGAGAGAGAATTACAAGGAGTTACAAGGACAAGAAGAACCTCAAAAGGCCCTGCGGCCCATACTGAGGAGGTACCAATGGCAACGAGTGCCAAGGAACAATTCCTACACATTGTCGCAGCTAGTTTCTCGAAAAGCCACGCCAGAAGACAGTAACACACATCCTCAAATAGTGTGCAAGATTCGGTCTAACCTTTTCTTGAACTGATCTCCGGAGGAACTGTTGACAACTTCTGAAGGTAACCTGTTCCACGTGTCACAGATCTTAGAGAGAGAGAGAGAGAGAGAGAGAGAGAGAGAGAGAGAGAGAGACAGGCAGACAGACAGAGAAGGTGCGCTTATAGAATAATGGATCAGAAAAAGCATATGGAGAAAAAGGATGAGTGAACACAAGCAACAAGAAAAATAAAATCAAGTTTCAGACTCTAGTTAAATGATAAAATTCTTTTTACACTTACTATATATATATATATATTACAAATATGGAAATACAGTATAATAAGTATTTACAGTTGCGGAAAAAAGTTCACCGAAACGATTAAACAAAAACCTAAAATTACTAATTAGTAATTTTAAGAAAACTCGGCAAACTTTCTTTCCGTAACTGCACCTAAATATTATGGTAATGTTACATTGTACGCAACATATTTATTTAAATACCCTTCGCTTGTCTTTGTTTCGTTTCGTCTTCGGTTCGCTCATTGAGAAATGGTATTACCCACTGAGTTACGGGAGTTAGTCACTTCCAAGTATAAGGCTGTGAAGGTAAAACCAATAATTATATATACAGGGTGTCCGAGAATTATCTGTACAATGTTTGGCTGTTATTAAAAGTCAACCATGAAGTGTAGAAATTCCAGTGTTGTCCCATTTTACAGAGAATCTCATTATGTTTTTTCTGATACCAAGTTTTGACAAGTTTTTTAGAAATTCCAGTGTGTCCGAAAATTATCTGTACAATTTCATCTTTTAATAAAATTCTTGATAACACACGTAAAATTCTTAAACAAGATTATTTAGAATCGTATTTTCAAAAGTTTCTTTTATTAAAATAACGTTGTTACAAACATTCGATATGTGCACCATTAGTGATTCGCAAAAACATCCAATCGATACTCCAAATGTTGCCATATACGCTGCAGCATATCCACATCAATTCGCTCAATAGCAGCTGTGATTCTTGCTTTTAAATCATCAATGTCTGTCACCCGCGTACATTTCTAAAAAACTTGTCAAAACGTGGTATCAGAAAAAACTTAATGAGATTCTCTATAAAATGGGACAAAACTGGAATTTCTACACTTCATGGTTGACTTTTAATAACAGCCAAAAATTATACAGATAATTCTCGGACACCCTGTATAATATATATATATATATATATATATATATATATATATATATATATGAGTATAAATCCTAACATGCAAAATAAGTTATTGCAAAAATAAGATCGAAGAAAATATTTGGTTGATTGATCTCCATAATCATAATTTCTGAATATATATATAAAAATACAGATATCACCAAGTTCTAACTGAAAATAATAATAATAATAATAATAATAATAATAATATAATAATTACAACAGCAAACGAAAGGTAAAAATTTATATAAATAGCTGGTATACTGTTTGACTATTTTACATAATTTTATACATCTCTATTAATAATTATCGCGTGAAACATTATTATTTTTAAGTGAAATGATCATTTGTGCACTTGATACAAAATGAATGAAGTTTACTGAACAGAGAGATAAATTATGAAAATGAATGAGTTAATTAAAAAGTTGATAAGTTATGGAGAGTTGAGGTCGAATATGAAATATGTGGGAACCGTTTTAGATAATTGATTATAAAATAAGAATTTGATTAACCATAGTAATAATGGCAGTAACGAGTTTTTATATCAGTAGAGTTTAATAAAGTGTGTCTTTAGTGATTTGAGAAATATAATTAATGATGAAGCCTGTCTGATATTTGTGGGAATTGCATTCCATATAGTTGCAAGCAGGAAATGAAAAATGGGTTCTCACTTCAGCAGTTCTTGAAGATTGCCTCAGTTTTTTGAGTGGTCGATAATGGTCATATTTGTTAACGTAGAGCCTTCCTTTGAAATATTTTGAATCGGCCACCTCCGTAAAACATACAGTATGTGACCGATCGGTTCATGGGTTCTGGAGAAGACGATTTTTAGATTTTTTGGTCGATTATATACATTTGAGAGGAAAGGTGAACATACCCTTAATGCAAACTACATTATCCGTAAGTTATCCGTAATTCTTTTCGTGTTCAACTGGTCAGTTTATTAGTGAAATGGAATTATATATGAAACTATTAAGTGAACAAGATCACAAACCGATGAAGAAATTCATCCAACTTTTTAACATTCTCTGCCTAGTGCATTTGACTAGTAAGGAAAAACTGTTTCTGACTACCCTCACATATTTCACACGAGTAATCTGACTATTGGCATCATATAATGACAGTGCATTGACTAGTAACTGAGATTTATTGACATATTATCCGACCATCTTACTTATTCAGGAAATGCAATGCGTCTGACTACCCTTAAGTATTTCACAAAAGTAATCGGACCACGTGTATACATAAAATATACATATATTTTAGTTTTTCTTCTATTATAAAAAAAAATCTTTATTACAAATGTAACAAATAACAATTTAATATGTTCATGTAAGGTAATTGACCAATTATTATGTTTGATATAATGATAATGTGTTCGAGTGAGTTTACAATTATGTTTTTTGTGTATATTAAATAAAATAAATGTTTTTAAATGAGTTTATAGTGTTGATGTTTTTTGTGTATATTAAAATAAAATAAAATAATTTGCTGATTCTGATTAAAGAGGATAAATTATTTATTCATAAGTGTGCAAATATGGTGTATCACATTTATTCGGTAAAACCATTATGGTACTTACCTTGGACAAGTGACAAATCACTTGCTAATTCTTTCTTTCATATTTCCCAATTATATTTACAATATGTTTATAGTGTATGTACTAGTTAACCCGAATATGAAGCGCCTATGAAATACCTTTAATCAACTCTTGTTAATCATGTGTTAATCTTTTTATTTTTCTGCCACGTTTTACGTATGTATATAGTTTTGTCATCTCGCCTTCTCCTTTCATTCCCTGACGAGGTGTACTTCTAAATACACGAAAGGACTTGGAATCACTTTTCTTTTTCCTTGTGGGTTTGCATCATTCATTCATTTCACGTGTTAATTATGAAATTCATCCCATATATATATATATATATATATTAGAGAGAGAGAGAGAGAGAGAGAGAGAGAGAGAGAGAGAGAGAGAGAGAGAGAGAGAGAGAGAGAGAGAGAGTAGACATTTTCTAATGTTAAACGTACAAAAAAAATGAATTGACGATTTGTACTTGGGGTAACTACCAGTTATATTCCAAACTGTCATATATATAATGTTAGAGGTAAGACCATTCTGAAAAACCTTGATATAACGGGCAGCTAGGAAGGGTTACTCTTTTTTCGCTTTTTTTATGGGATGGGGTCTCCAGTTATACAATTTTCCAAATGGTAAATTTTTTTAATATGAGTTCATTCGTTTTTTAAAGGGTATTTTACAGTAAATTACTTATTGTTCAAATGAAAATGTAGAGAGAATAAACATAAAAAAAATTGTTACTCAACAAACGTTTGTTCGAAAAAGTATGAATTAGATTCGGCAAATTAATACTTTAAAAAAAAATCCAGCAAAATTATTATTGAATTGGAAGCAAAACTATTCTATTGAATAAAATAAAAAATACTTTGCTAAAAAAAGTCGTTCTCGTGACAAAATTATTAATATGTGACTCAACAGAAATTCACTCTTTGTCTATTACAGCTTTCTCCACTTCACCTACAGATCGAATTTGGATTCATTAGCCCAGGGTGCTTTTTCCAGTTGTTAATACTCTAATTTTCTTAAAATTTTGTTCAATGCAGTCTCTTCGCCTTATCTGGAGATCTTGAGGCTTAGAAATGGCCTTAACATTATATGTATAGATGATTGCTTTTGAGATGTTTTGGAGCAAAAGTAGTCGTTGATTTTTACAGAATCGAGGAGACAATACTTTAAAAGGATTACCATAAAATCCTTCAGATGAAGTGTAATTCCATTAAGCGTTCAGTGGTTCAGAGGAATGGCAAAGGGTTTTATATATATACGAATTAATCAAGACAAGTAATCAGCATTTTTACAACTAAGTAACCTTATACATATGCAAGTATACGAGTTTAAACAAAATAATTGAACTAAAATTGAACACGAACATTTGTTATCAAAGTACTAAGCAGTAGATCTCTAAAGGCAATTTTAAATAGTCAGTCTGAAACTGCCAGGCACAGCTCAAAGCCTATAATAGGTCCCTTCTTGTAGGTGCATGCCTCATAAAACTAAAAGTGAGGTCAGGTATCAATTTCGCTTGTTCTAATGTTTTATAGCTGCATATAAACAGACCCGGTATATCGGATGTAAAGCTCTGAAATTAGGAATACAGTGTAATTAAAGGGAGAAAAATATTCCTCTTTTATTGAAAGATTTTATACAAACTGATACGTCCTGATGTTGAGTGTAAGAAGTATTTATTTATTTACTACATATATATATATATATATATATATATATATATATATATAATCGTATAAATAATTATATAAATAATTATATAAATATCGTGTACTCTTTCACCGTTTCCAGATATTTCAATATTTGGTAAATTTCGAATACTGGAAATATTTCGATATTTGAAGTTCAGTACCCAAGTTTGATATGATATTAACTCTCTATATTGCAAATAATTTTTCAATAACGGAAAGAAATTTAGCCGAAATCGAAGTCTAGCGGCATCAAATGGGAATTACTTGAAGCTATGGTCGTTAGTTGGTAAATAATATTTAAAGTTATCATTGTATAAAAAATGTTTCAGGTAAAATTCTCATTAGATCAAGTTGGGTTTTTAAAATAACAAAGGAAAAAAACACTGATTTTGAATAACTTTTAGGCTCCATTGTTATTGGTTAATTCAAAAATGTAAATAAATTTAAGAAAATATAACATAGCATGCACTACATAGCACTACATACTGTAGGGCGGATCGAAAATGAGGTTTTTAAACTTTTTTTCGAAATTCAAATATGGCTAGTGCGGAATATATGTGGGTGCTATAGATAATGACTGTGCATAAATATTAGTCCTGCGAAATTATATCTTCAGGTGCCACAAAGCCGTCGAAAAAAGTGAAATATAATGATTTTCTTATATTCTGCATTAGTACAATAACTGAAACTTACTTGTTATTATTATATATTAAGTGTTCCAATTACCAAAATAGTTACTGAATTACGCAGCTCTTAGTTTATTTAGATCAATGTTCTTTTGATTAATGATCTAAATAATCCAGAACTCACCACGAGGAGGTGGCTGCGTGTCGAGCTCCACCCATGCCCTCCCAACCACCCATCCTTGCGCATGTTTTTTTCTATTAACGTTTTATTTAAACTTTATATTCAGCTTTACTTTCGAATGATGGCATTTTTTTACGTGACTGAAGTGTTGATCTTATGAAGCCATCTCGCGCGTTCAATCCAAATACTTTTGATGATGCTTCAGTCACTAATTTTACCATTCTTTCTACTACTTGTGTATGACAAGGGAATTTCTCGAATGGAGGGGTACTCTTGTTTTCTATGAATTCTTCAATCTCATTTTCTGTCAGGTGTCTTGTCACAGGTGGTTCAGTGACAATGCATTTTTTCCAATTAATTAAATCAGTATAATCAGTAGCTTCAAATTGAATAACAGGTACTGTGAAACGCCTCACAACTTTTTCCTTGTTTGTTTGCCTTGCTTTCTTTATTCGCCTCCACGCTAATTCTCTTATGGCGCTACGGTCATCATGAATCATTGATGCTAGAATATTTTCTGGATTTGAAAAAAATGCATTTCTTTGTATGACAGGGTTTACAATATCCTTTACTTCGTCATTCAGTGTTCTTGTTAGTTCAATAGTTTTGAAAACATGTTTTGAGCCATTGACAAAAGACGTACTTTGCTTAATAGAAAACCACATTGGGATGTAGACCTTCATTATAAAAGAAGCAATGTTCATGAGGTTCTCAGATGGACTTACAGTTGAAACGTATAGACGAAGCAAACGATTTGCTGTAGTCAGCCATCGTGAATGTGCCATTTTGCCTGGACTACGATGAGCAAGATCTGGAGAGCAATATCCCTTTGTTATGGTCTGATGAATATCAATTAGATATTTTTGGTCGGTGCTAAGATCTTCACAGTCTACAGTTGGTTCCTCAGCATCAATCCTTTCAAACTCGACAATAGGAAGACTCTCACAGTTCTCTAATTCCCTGCCAATAGGACCGGTGAATCCGCGGGGGCCAGATGTTTTTCCATCCAGCTTTGCAACTAAATGGCGTAATGGCAATTCATTGGCATGGAGCTGGCACACTAAATGTTGAACTGGCTTCTTCAGCTTCAATTCTATAAGCCTTATAACGCCTCCCTTTTCTCCAGTGTTGACTGCTGCACCATCGCATCCAATGGCAACAAGGTTTTCCAGGTTCATGTCATTATTTCCAATATACTCAAACATTCCTTTACATATTTCTTCAGCTGATCCAGAATTCACAGAATAATGGCCCAAATAATCTGAACCAGGTTCTCTCACTAAAGTGATATGTTCTTCTGTTACCTTCTTCTGATATACTTTGGACTCTTTTTTTTCTTGGAAGAGTGTAGAATCTTTTCGACCATCAAAATAGATTCCTCTGATTGGGACCTGATTTTGATCTTTCATAATTTCTGATCTCTTCTTTTGTCTTTCTCTTCTGATTTTACTCCTATCCACTACTTCAGATGTATTGTCAATAGAAACTTCTCCAATATCTTGCAATACTGCACTAACAATGAATGCTGCAGCTCGATCTGAAACTGCAGTCCTGTCACAAGCAGTAGCCACTGAAGGTAGATTTGTAGTTTTCCTTTTCTTGAATAATTGTTCTTCAGGTTGTTCGAGCTTTCTCTTCGAGCTAACTGGCTCTGGAAATGTATCGTCTGATATTTCGCCAGATTCACTTTCACTATTTGATGTCGATGATGATAATTCAACATTTGTATCCTGCAATTTCTCCTGTGAAGATTCTTTGGTGAGCCTCAGCTTCTTTTTGCTTTCTTAGCAACGTAGATGCTTTTTTTCTTTGAGAGTGTAATATCTACTCTATCAATAAACAGTTTTCTTTCACTCCTTTGATCTAAGAGGAACGTCACTTCTTCCTTTGGAACCGTTTTTTCTTTGGGACAAGAACATTGTGTTAGTGCTTTGCACTTGCACGCTGCAATGTCAAAAAGTTTCGTGTGTGCTTCTTTTTTGAACATATCAATCTTTGCTTTGTAAGCTTCAGAATTTTTTCTGCTTTGGTATGGCTTCATAATGACACGATACTTTTCGTGGTAGCTTCTGAACATTGTTTCAATTCGCCTGTCTGACAGAATTGGGACGGAAGCACTTTCCCAAATTGTTTTCAATTTATCAACAACTTGTTCTAATATTTGAGATATTGAAGGATCTTTATTAGTATTCTGTTTCAAATCGTTTCTTACAAACAAGTAATATTTAAAAACTCCTTCGTATGTAGGAAGATTCCTGTGCCACAAATCTTCCCCCATACCAAACATGGGGCACTCAGTTGAGGCCCTGGTTGATTTTGCACAAACTCGAGACATTTTGAAAGTATACAAATCTGAAAAAGAAAGAGCTAATATCAATTATACGTTAATTTCAGTTAATAGTACATGGCAAACTTAGGGCAACACAATACAGAAATGCAAAATATATAAGAAATATAGTTTAGACTGTCTGAGTAACGCCAACAACAGAACACCCACCTGCTACGAGAGCGACAGCTACACTGAACCGAGGTACTCACGTGACAGCTGAGTGAGCTGACTATAGAAAACTGTTTTTAGAGAATAGAAACTTTTTTTAAAGGTTGACTGAGCTATTTTTATACAAGTGTGAATAAATTCTTGTCTATTGTGCATCGTGGACTCTTCTGTAATTATTGGTTAAAATCTGCTTTTTTCAATTTTTTTCAATATTGAAGGTCATTGTGGCACCTGAAGATATTAATGTTATGATTTTAAATTTATACCAGCTTATTTCCTCACTACTCCACACATTTTCCACACTAGCCAATCTGAAAATTCGAAAAATGAGTTTTTCACTCCGCCCTACAGTACATAGCATGCATAGGATTTGCATAATCAATTTGATATCATAAATTCCTCTGTAGGAAGGTGGAAGTGGAAATAATTTCAAAGAAAATGCTAATGTATGCTATTCAGGTTATAAATAGAGTTTTTTAAATAATAAAAATAAAAAATAAACACCATTCTTTAATTGTTTTAATAAAACACGTAAATTCTGTTGTTGATTGCTCTAAAATATTATCTTAGATAAATCGAAGCTCCTATTAATATTTGGGAAATTTAAGTATTTGGCTGATTTCAATGATCATACAAAGTTCTGGATCAAAGAACATCGGGCTGCCTATACCTTTTAAGAGATAAAATGAGTGCAAGTTGGGGTGAGAGGTGAACATGGTCGAATAACTTCACGATTTATGAAAGTTTTCTCCGTAAACTTAATTAAAAGCCTTCAGAAGAACCGGAGAACTATTAATTTTTTTTTTCTCGCTCTTGTAAACTTAGTGCGTGAATGGCGCAAATCACGTGATTACGTACGAAATACATTAATCCTTTTGTTCTCAGGCTAAAGGCAAATTGTCATAACATATCAGTATTATTTGTTTCTGTATTAACTAGCGGAGAACCCGCCCTTCGTGCGGGTGGCAAAAATATCCTAGCCGACGGTGGAATATTTTTTGTAGTTCGAAGACTGTTATTAGTTAGGTTAATTGAATACCCGGTTAGGTTAATTGTACGCCCTTGACGATTGGTTAGGTTAAGTCGTGATATTTTCGTTAAAGCTAACGAAAATATCACGACTTAACCTAACCAATTGTCAAGGGCGTACAGTTGACCCACACACACACACACACACACGGGCGTCCTTTTATTATTATAGATAGACTTTTTAAAATTATAATTAAAAGTAGAATTCATTACGCCTTTTTCTAATGCATTAAAATACAAATATCGCCCATATATATATATATATATATATATATATCAAGAATCTTCTTCTCTTTTCGAGCGTGACCGACTGACAGACATTCCTGGGTGTTTATATTAATAATTTTGATTTTATGGTATACTGTAAGCACCAGTAATTCCATAAATATATGTATACGTACATTTGGAGAGAGAATGAAAACAAAGGTTTCACCACAACCATTTCAACAATCCGAGATTAATACTCATAACTGAGCCAAAATTGTAGCCTTTAATGCACCAATATATATATATATATATATATATATATATATATATATACTGTTGACAGTAGGCCGAATAAATATAATTGGATTAAATAAATATTTTTATTAATTGTTTATTAATTGGATTGTTTGCTTGAAGAGCCACCTGATCTTTCGATCAAATTAAAAAAATGAAAAGGATAGATTGAGCTGCGTTTTCCTTTAATTAATAAAACAAATAAATGATATTTGCCACAGCGATTAACGTTACAATTGGTTGATTTAAATGTGTAGTTAAGTACTCTTGAGATATTGGAATTAAATGTTATTAAATTGAAGGCCAATTAACAGTAGCTTATTAAGCTAATTATAAGAATGCGCAAGAGAATTTAGAGTTCATTAAGTTAAGTAATGAAAATAGGCCGTGGTGGAGGGGCTGTTAATTAGATGTAGAATGTTGTGTGTAAATGCACTTCAGATAGTATAAGACGTTTGGTTGTATATATGAAGCGTCTACTCGACATCTCATAATGAACTTAGCTTTCTGAAATGAATAGTAGCTATTTTGAAATGTTTACTAGTTATTTCATATATCTGTAAACTGTGATTAAATTTTTCAAGTGTATATAAAGGTGAAGAAATTAAACATTTCATTTGTATAACAAGTTAGTTTTCTATTCTTTGTGCCGAGACGCATGCGCACTGTGGTTAAAAATACTTTGAAATTGTGACGCAGTTTATTTAGTGTTTGTATTTATAGGCTATCTCGAAAAGAGAAGAAAACAATTATTATATTTGTGCATTTATTCATTTATTCCATGTAGACTTATGTCTTCTAAAGTATCTTTCATGCATTTATTAATTTTATTTATTTGGCTAGTAAAGTTTTTCAGGTTTAAGAACCAGCATGTAATCCTGAACCCTGAGCCTAGCCTTAGAACAAGGCCTTTTGATATACGATAGATCAAAGCCTATGCTCAATCTCTATGTTAGACAGCTTAAACTTGCGAAAAGACAGATAAATTAGAAAGGGTTCGGGCTAGTGCAACCAAAATTAATCCAGAACTAAGAAGTGAGTTACACTCCTCAGGAAAAGGCAAACATTTACAATTTTTGCCTTTTCCTGAGGAGTGTAATTCGCTTCCATATTAGCTATTGCGTGCTATTCTACCTGCAACAAAAAAAGGCCTCATTACAAGATATGAAATTTGAATTTTTTTTTTTTTAGTTCTAATGTATTAGTTTTGTAAATTAATTTAAAATAAATTTTCCTATGAGACCGGACTTATGGAATATCATATATATATATATATATATATATATATATATATACATATTTAGAGACTGGTCCAACCTATAAGGGTGAATTTTCAAATTTATTATTTTTGATATGGTACCCCTGGATATTGTGAAGAATGGTTAAAGAATTATAAATACCAATTTTAATACAAATCGGATAATATTTAGAGTAGTCCAGGCAATCTAGAGCAAAAATAGCTTCAACCTGGGCAAAATTGCTTCATAAGCTTTCTAAACTGTTTCCAGCTCAGGAACCATTGCAGAATAACATATCCAAAATCCGACAAAATTGGACCCCGGGAACACCCCCAAAAATGAAATTCAAAATGGCGGACTGGCAGTTTCCTACGAAGTACAATAAATTTTAATTTCGCTTTGTAGAGAGAGTTATGACGTTTTTCTTGATCAGTAAATGTTTTAAAACACATTTTCGTTTCTAAATTAACCTATATGACACTAAAAATTGTATTAGGCGGCTAGTATTAAACTATGACGTCACGTAATGTAAATAAAATATACTGTATGGAGTGTATGTGAGAATGGACATTGCTACATCTTTATAAACTTATATTATATACAACTCTTTAATTCCTACTACCCACTATCAAATCTGCGTATTTGTGCTTGTCATTTTCTTTAAAACTGTTATTATGTACTCCTTTTAAATACTGCAACACAGTTTATTAATTTGTGTTTTCTGTTTCAGACTGACTCGGTATACGGCTGACTCGGTGTGCGTCCGCCTTCAAGAATGCAGACCCCTGAAGAATTGTGCGTGATTTGTAAGGAGAAATTGGACAGCGGACAGGAAGTGGTTCACATCTCGCAAAAAGGAGCAGATGGTATAAATGCATCCAGCCGCAGCCGTGGAAGCGATGTTGTTGCAACAGCTGGAATAAGTGTTCACGTTGTATGTAGGAAAAGGTTTACGGATAAAAAGACCATTGAAATAAAGAAGCGACAGACCGCAGCCGAGGCAATACCAAGGAAAAGTGCTCGTTTTCATGAATACGCATTTTCCAGTGCTACTCACTGTTTGTTTTGTGATACCTTTGTGGACTTTTTTTCCAAACACAAACCAAAATCAGAGCATGTCAAAATAAGAACTACAGAGTTCTCCGAAACCATAAAAAGGTGCTGTGAAAGCCGCTGCGATGAATGGTCGTTTAATGTAAAAGGCCGTCTGGAGTATTATCTTCGTGATCTTCCTGCTGCAGATTGTGTCTACCATCACACCTGCAGCGTAAATTTTCGAAGTGGAAAAAACATTCCTCGCGCATACTCCTCCGACGATCATGATTCGAAGAAAGGGAGACCAACTAATGAGAGCAACACCAAGCATTCCTTCAGACCTGTGCTTACCTGGAAGAGAATGATGATGAACAACTGTTGATTGGAGACCTAATTTCCAAAATGGAGGAATATCTTCAAGGAAGTCAGAGCTCTGTCTACGAACGCAGGCACATGAAGAGAAAGCTTTTAGAACGTTACGGAGACAAGATCATAACATCAGGTGAAAGTGGGAAGGCAGATGTAGTAACACTACGAGAGACAGCTAATGAAATTCTTATAGATTATCACAAAAAGTCGAAAGAATGTGATATAGATATAGAGCTACAGAAGATTTACCTAGTAGAAGCTGCTGCAAAAATAATCAGAAGTGATATCAAGTCTGTCGACTCGCCTAGAAAAGATGTGTATCCATCTCCAAATGACATCACTGCAGAAAGTGCTCTTGATTACATTCCCAACAGTCTGAAATTGCTATTATCAAAAGCATTTGCGGGACAGGATGCTTCAAGAAAAATAGGTGCAATTGGGCAGAGCATTATGCAAGCAACCCGTCCTAGAGGATTACTATGTCCACTACAGATCGGTTTGTCGGTTCAGCTACACCACAACTTTAGGTCAAGGTACCTTATTGACGTTCTCCATCAGCTGGGTTACTGTTCGTCGTATGCAGAAGTAACAAGATTCGAAAGAAACGCGGGGCTGGTAAGTGGGGTCTGGCTCTTTTACTGTTGACGAAAACACTGCAGTCCTTCTAGCAGCAGATAACGTCGATCATGATGTCTGCACTTTGGATGGGAAGAATACCTTTCATGGAATGGGTATGATTGCCGCAATAACTCCGAAGATCAAGATCCACCCTTCTATTCACAGGCGTAATGTTGGTGACAATGACATTAAGAAGATTGCAACCGTTGACATTAGGGAATATAGATACGCGAGAAGCATGTTGAGGGACATCTCATTCCGCGAACTTCCAGTACCCACTGCCACCATAAGTCGACTTAGTCTTCTCTGGCAGATATCTTCAGCAGAAAGATCAGGTCCAAGTTGGTCCGGAACAATGCAGGCAATTCACGGTGGATCAAGGGTCTCACATCCAGGTGTGGCGTCGATCACGTTCCTTGCCATCATAGATATGTCGCCAACTGACATGACCTGCATATTTTCGACATTACTATATTTGAGCTAGATAGCACGCGATCAAAAAGTCCCATGCATTATTACCTTTGATCAGCCTTTGTTCTGGAAAGCTTCCCAAATCATCAATGAACAGAGAGACCTGCAGGACATTGTTTTAATGCTGGGATCATTTCACACTCTGATGAATCTTTTGGGAGCAGTCGGTACTCTTATGAATGGTTCAGGATTGTCTGAAGTACTTCAAGAAATATACGGACCAAATGCCGTGCAACACATGATGTCTGGAAAAGCTGTTTCAAGAGCGATACGGGGTCATATGATAGTAGATGCAGCTCTTAGTACCTTACTAGTCGCAGACGTTTTCCCTCGTAATGAAGATGGAACTCCTCATGACCTCCATAAGGAAGCTTGTGACCTGCTCGACGATGTTATGACCGCCAAACAATCAGTTGAGGATGTGGAATCTTCGAATGCATTGTCTCAGATTGCTATCACTTTGGATGCGAAGAAAACTGACCTACAATCTACTTCGCAAACAAGTCAACTCTGGTTGGAATATCAGCGAATGATCAACATTGCACGTTCCTTGATAACAGCAGACAGAACCGGCTCGTGGGATTTGCACTTGCAAGCTATGCTGGAGACCATCCCCATAATTGCAGCAGCCGGACATCACAATTACCTGAAATCGATATACCTGTACCTGCAGAAAATGTTAAGTTTGCCTTCTGAAAATCCAGCCGTTAACAAAATGTTCCAGGAAGGTAAGTTTGTGGTAAGAAGAAGCGACAGATTATGGGCCGGACTCGGCACAGACCTGGTGATAGAACAAGTACTAATGCGTTCCCTGAAAAGCAGAGGCGGACTGACACGCGGAAGTGGATTTACAGACATCCAAAGGACAACGTGGCTCTTTTCTATGCCTCTGTGTTCCACTTATAACTTAGCAATGCAGGAATACACCAGAGTTTTGTTGGAAAGTAGTGAACAGCACAAGGAAATGAGGGGAAGTAGACAAATCAGGGACAGTAATGACATGAAGAAAGTACTTGAACGTCTGGAATCCTTATCACCATTCCATTCTACCTCGGGTCTCTGCAACATTGTAACAGGGCTAACTGCTGATCCTGGAGTTAACGTTCATCAATTGCATTCAATCGGTACGAACATTGTCGTAAAAATGATTGGGAAACAAGCCTTTACATATTCTGCCAAAAGATCTGACAAAGTGAAAACACTAGGATCTGCTTCTGCCGTTGTGATCACTGATGCTTCAGATATAGAAGTACATCCTGCACTACTGTTTCAGAGAATGATGACTGTTGCCACTGGCGGAGACATGAATCTTGAAGATGTCATGTGTTACGAACTGTGTGCATATCCTCCTGCATTGTTCGAATCACGAACTATCTTGAGGAAACCCGATAAGTCTCAGCTAGCTCATGCAATAATCAAATACACTGACACTTTACGCATGGAAGAAGTTCAAGAAATTCAGTGCACAGACCAGTACGTATTGGATGGTGGATCTCTACTACATCGTGTTTCCTGGCGTCAAGATGAAACATATGACAGCATCGCCAACTCATATGCCGATTTCACTCTGAAAACATATGGAAAAGCAATCATTGTTTTTGATGGCTACAGCAGCTCTCCTACGATCAAGGACATGACCCACAGAAGACGCAGCACCAAGACAAGCAGGAATGTGAATCTCAGTCCAAGCATGAAGTTTGTTGGCCAGAAGGAACACTTCTTGGCTAACGAAAACAACAAGCAAGCATTTATTTCCCTCGTAGGTGAGATGTTGAAGAAGCACGGGTGTACTGTTCACAACGCAGATGGGGATGCTGATGTGGACATCGTTCGTGCAGCAGTTTCCTCAGCAGAAAATGCAACTACAACAGTAATATGGGAAGACACCGACTTGCTGATTCTCCTTCTGTACCATGCCAAGGACAGTGGTTTCAAGTTGTACTATCGCAGCGATTTAAGACGGGGACCATCTCCTAATCCTGTGTATGATATTCTCAGTATTCAATCATTGTTAGGCAATGACATCTGCAAGTATCTCCTGTTTGTGCATGCTTTCACGGGCTGTGATAGCACATCCAGAATTTTTTCGATCGGTAAAGCCAAAGCATTCGACACACTGATGAAGGTGGCTGAACTCCGTTCAGTTGCAAATACTTTCTGTTCTGATTGTTGCCAACACTCTGACATTGAAGCCGCTGGAAGAAAGGCAATGCTTCTGTTGTATGGCTGCAAAACACTTGAATCCACTAACGCACTACGTCATCGAATGTTAGTTGAAAAGGTAGCTACAGCTAAATCTTTTGTTACACCCGAACGTTTGCCCCTACCCGATGCGTCCACAAAGTACCACAGCTTTCGCACATACTTTCAAATACTAATCTGGAAGTCTACAGAAGAGAAGATCGATGCAGAACAGTGGGGTTGGTATGTAAAGAATAATTCCTACTACCCTACAGCCTGCGACAAGCCACCAGCTCCAAATTATCTACTCAACATGATCCGCTGCTCCTGCAAGACGAAATGTGCTACTTCAAGATGTGGATGCAAGCGTAATGGAATGCCCTGTTCAGCCGCTTGTGGCGAGTGCCAAATCAGTGGTTGCGATAACAACCCAAGTACCGGTAATCTATCCGATGATAGTGATGAAGAGGATTAATTTCTGTATGTTTGTGACCAGGTATCACTTCTTCTGTAATGAACATAACTTGAAACTGGGAAAAAAATAATTGTTGTATTATTGATTATAAAAATCTGTAAAAAGCTATATAACATTATATTTGCGTAATAACTGGTTGTGTTGTATATTGTTGAATTATTTAAAACATTACAACTGAAAGAAAAAGCATCAAATGTATCTCTATAAATAAAAGCGTAAATTATATATTTTTTTTTTTCGTAGGAAACATCCAGTCCGCCATTTTGAATTTCATTTTTGGGGGTGTTCCCGGGGTCCAATTTTGTCGGATTTTGGATATGTTATTCGGCAATGGTTCCTGAGCTGGAAACAGTTTAGAAAGCTTCTGAAGCAATTTTGCCCAGGTCTAACTACAAATTGCCTGGACTAGAGGTGCCGCACGGAGGTTCAACATTTCATTTTATTCTCCAATCAGATTATTTATATTAATATTTTTTACCCCTGAGGTAGCTGTTATCGGTGCGTTTTTTTAATGTGGTATCCCCTATAGGCCTAATCCACAGTCCTCTAATTTTGTTTCTATTCGATTTATTTCCTTTATCTAAGTCCCTCTTTTATTGTAGATTTTTTTACGTTTGGAAAACACTTACGGTGCTGCTCTACAATTTGTAGAAGATATTGTTGTTCTTCACTTTTCGTAAGATGGCCACTGAAGTTCTTAATTAAAGCAACACCTCTCTCAGCGTTGTCATTTGCAACATTCATATTTTTTACATAATTGCTAGCAGCTTTGTAGTCATCATTAACGTTCCAATCAGCAGGATCTCTGTCCAAAAAGTCCATTGGCAATGCTAATTTTGTGAAGAAGTTGCGAGTTGTTGAACTGACGAAG
Organism: Bathynomus jamesi; assembly: GCA_023014485.1. Taxonomy (NCBI): domain Eukaryota; kingdom Metazoa; phylum Arthropoda; class Malacostraca; order Isopoda; family Cirolanidae; genus Bathynomus; species Bathynomus jamesi. Next base: position 1,221,006 of record JAJOZX010000270.1, on the reverse strand, counting down.
CTAGCTAGTGTTTTGTCTTGTAGGTTAGGATCATTCACATTCAAATTTATCCGTTTAGGAGGATTTTGAGAGCCATTCACTTCCAGCGCCTTCACCATTTCTCGCTTGACTTCTAGTGACGTTTCTTCATCAAAAAAAGAAAGTCGATGAGCTCTTCATTCAAATACCAGAGATGGTGAGAGAACGCTTTAGATGCAGCTACAGATATTTCTTTATCATCGTAGGATTGAAGTTTCTTGAGAAGAGATAGGTCTTTAGCTGGTGCAGAGGAAGCAATGGGTGCTAAAAACCATTCATTTACGTAGCATCGAACAGCATATAATGCAAAACGTTGCATCCCTTCTAGTTCACGTCTAGTAACTTCCATTTGTTTGTGGAAAAGACAAATTTTTATTGCATATATCACTAGCGCCATCCATCGCAGACGGTGCAACGCTCCGGGTTGATGGACTTTAATGCCATCAAAAGGAACATCTCCAAGGTATATGATTGTCAAATCTAAGAGTTCTCGGTAATCTGCTCGAGGTTGTAATTTAGTCAAATGTTGCTTGCAATTTTCAATTATACTGGGCTTTTCCGGTACATCGATTTGAACAATTTCAAACTTGTTTGTGTCAAAAGTCTTCCATTTATTTTTAAGACGCTTAAATAACAAGATATCCGGACCACCAGTGGCAGCGCCGTGACATTTGTCAAAGACAGATGCTATTACTATTTCGAGAATGTGATGTCGACAAGCTAGTCCGAGGAGCGGCCGTTCAAGTATGCTTTCAATAAGAGTACATGCTCATTTTTTATCGCCAGTGTTGCATGCAGTTGTGTCAAAGCACATTGCCTGCACACAATCTCGTAGCCCGCAGTCATCCAAAGCTTCGACCACAACACCTGCAATATTTTTTCCTGTGCCAGATTTAAGTTTAGGTACTGAGAGAAGCTTAGATTTTTCTCCGCCTGATACAATAATTGGAAGTCTATCCACACTATCATCACCAGTAAGATCTTGGATAAGCTTTCCGTCCCAATGAACTGTTAGAGGAATATCAGTTTCAAATGATTGCTTGATGTCATCCGTAATTTGCTGACGAACTGATATTCATTTTCTCCGTATTGAACTTCTACTCAGAACAATATCATCAACTTCATATCCAAGAGAAGATGCAGTAGCTGCTACTACTGATACTGCTTGGCGATCACTTAATTTGTTTCTGTCCAGTGTCATTGCTAATTCTGTTGATACAACCATTGCTGGTTTATGACTACCAAGTTTCTCCTTCTTTATTGTGACTGGTGTACTTGATGTACTTGGCTCTTCCTCGGAGGAACTACTATTTGACGAAAATTGAGTCACTGTTGTGTTCATTTTCTTTCTCATAGTTTCTTTCTTAACTTGGCGTTGAAATGCTTCATCTCTAGATCTTCTCTTAGATTGTTTGAGAGCACATATTTTGTCCACACTTCCTATGTAGCCTCTCCTCCCCTTCTCTCGTTGAGCTTGTAGAAAAGCTCTGTCTTCTTCTACTGTCATTTTTTGCAGAGCATTGGCATGGGCGATATCGAATAAATCGTCCAAACGTTCTTGAAAAGAAGTTTCTTTATCTATTTGTGTCTGTGAACGTCTAGATTTAGATTTTTGAAGTCCTCTATAATTAAAATACTACTTTTCTATTTTTTCCTTAACATTGCGATAGTCAGCAGTTGGTATATTTGCCATCTCCCAAAATTTCAATACTTCAGCGCAAACAGCTTTAGATGGCCAGAGCTGGGCATTTGCGGCATATTTTGCGGTACTGCGGTACTACCGCAAACCGCAAACCGGAACCGCATAACGCAGTACCGCAAAGGATCGCTGAAAGTACCGCAGTACCGCTACCGCATTCAAATTTCCGCGTACCGGTTTGGTGCCGGTTTGGTAGTTTGGTAGTACCGCAGTACCGCAGTACCGCAAAATATGCCGCAAATGCCCAGCTCTGTTAAATAAATAATAATAATAATAGATGCATCTTTCAACGTCTTTTTGGCATGTAGATGATGAAAAATAAGCCGCAGAACGTCACCATAGGATGGTAGCTTTCTTCCACATATTGTCTCAATTGTTTGTCCAATAAGCCACATTTCTGTTGATTTTCTAGTCGCTACTGAACTAGCCATATTTTACATCCTGTTTGTGCATGATGCCATTTGACACTCTCCTACTCTGCTATGATGCTATCATCTCAACAACACAAGTAACATACCTACAAAAGATAACTACTCCACAATCCATATAATATTAAATTTTTTTTTTATTTCTGATATTTTTGACAGTAGTGCGGCACCCCTAAATATACTTCAAATGAGCTGATATTTTTGTCAGAAGTTATTCTTATAAATGTTCACAATAATTTGAGGTACCATGTTATGATTTCAAAAATTTTGTTTTTTGGACCAGTCTATATATATATATATATATATATAATGCATAAAAAATATGAACACAGATTTTAACTGGTCGGAACTCAACAAACAAATATGAAGCTTCAAGAAATTATAGCCAAAAAAGAAAGATTTTGTAACTTTTTTCGAGATTAACCCGGGATAGACTCGTGTTTACTGAACTCTTTTCCATTAAAACGATTTTGTTTTGAGAGGTCACGTACTAAATGTTAAGTTTTTAAAATGAAAACTGAAAAAAGACCTAAAAATTAATCTATAATTTTTAGAAAAATATGATACCTTCAAAAATATGTACTGAAATATCTTAAATTTGCTATTTTTCTTAATAATACTGTAAAGTTGTATAAAAATATAGATCAAAGAAGTAAATAATAATGTAATCTAGAGAATTATGGTGATATAAACAAACCAATTGATCAACGTTTACAAAAATATAATGTGTGTGATACAAAGCTTGACGATAACGTTTTATCCGAAAATCTAAATGTTAATTTAGCATATTTACAAAAGTATGAAAATCATCGAATTGAGAATCTCAAAGGGTGCGACATAATTTCAACCCCAAAAGGGAATATTTGATTAAGAAACCAGTAGTATGGGTGTATTTGGGGAGAGGGGGTGCGGGTAATGGGTGAGTGGGGAGTGGGTGTGAGTGCCAGTACCAGAGTGACTGACAAGGGGGTTGGGAAGTTGAACTCTGGACGTCAGTGTAAAATTTAAAAGGCTTTTATATATATATATATATATATATATATATATATATTAAGACGCATACATCCCTCTTATAAGTGACTTCTTCAGTAAGCTCACTCACGAGATAAAGGACAAGTATGGGAACAATGCTGATGTCGATTCTTTTGTTTCAACCGGGCCAAAAATTTATGTAATACGGTTGAGGATTGGGCAAGATTTTAAGTACATCGTGAAAGCGAAAGGTATCACCACTTTAACCCCAGCAAACCGATAAATTGAAATGAAAATGAAAATGAAAAGGTTTATTGGGAGACTATACTCCATATGACAAATATTATTAATGCAATGACAGTTCATATATTAAGGATAGAAATATATACAATTGATTAGAAATAATACTGTAATGTCGAAGTTAAGTGGAGTTACAGACATGTTTTCGTACCAAGAAGTCCATAGCTTAGAGGATAAATGGCAGGACTCATGGATAGCTTGGATGATCGGGTTGGTTGATTTTTTAATTCTTTGCATTAGACTGTATTGAGCACGTCTTGTTACCTCTGGGAAGCTCGGGACATTGCGGGTAGCAAACATTTGCGAAGCTGAGCATCTCGGGGGTAATTTATGTAAGAGTCTAAAAGACCTGTTGTACAGCAAATTTAGGGTTCTGCCAGAACCTTTTTTATAATTCACCCAGATGTGCTGTCCGTATAAGGGGTTGCAAAAAACCTTAGCCCCTCCATTTGCAGCTTACATGTTTACTTATATCGAAATAGTTTTTCTTGATTATAAAAATATCTAAAATTCTTTATTTATTGCAGGTATTAAAATTACTCTAGCTGATAAAGTGATAATATAATGGCTTCTTAATTAATTGGTGATTCGGAGAGGCAACGTGTGATAGATCGCATACGAGCAATAACATTTCGGGAAGCTCGTGATGCTGGAGCCACCTTTATAACACGTTCATGGGTTGACAAAAAGTTGCGAAGAAGTGAGGACTTCTTCAAAAGAAATTGGAATAAAACTTTGGATGAATGTGAAATGGATACAACCAAATCTGGGCGCCCAAATTTGCCACTCTCTCAGGAAACAAAGGACATCATTGAAAGCGGTACGCGTAAGCGGAAAAACAGCTGTGCTAAACTTTCTAGAGAGATCAAAGTGTTGAGAGGAAAGATCGTTAGTGGTGAGATCATTCGACTGTACAGTCATAGGTAAGGTTTAAGGGGCAGGGACAATTCGACGTGGCCGACTCGATGCGACCCAACTCGATGTGGCCGACTCGATGTCAGGACAACTCGATGTCAAGCCAAGTCGATGCCAGGCCAAGTCGATTTCATTTTCTTTATATATTTAATGTAGGTTAACTGAATGCCCGGTTAGGTCAACTGTACGCCCTTGACGATTGGTTAGGTTAAGTTGTGATATTTTCGTTAAAACTAACGAAAATATCCCTTAGGGATATCACATCGAGTTGTCCTGACATCGAGTCGGCCACATCGAGTTGGGTCGCATCGAGTCGGCCACATCGAATCGTACCCAACCCAAGGTTTAAAGCCTTGGCATGAACTTCCAAAGTCAAGAAAAACTCAACTTAACATCGATGACAGAATGTGGGTTGCCCATTATCTTGAAGATTGGGATGTGGATGATTTCATGCATTTAGCTGTCTCCGATGAATTTTTTTGTTTACGTAACACGTCGGCCTAACTACCAAAATGATCGAGTGTGGGCCACAACACCATTTGAAATCGATGACAATGAACATTATCGCGAATTATTAAAAAGTCCAGACTGTGTTGGTGTGTTTATTTTGTTCACTGCGAAGAAGCTCATGTGGGTGCTGAAGCCAAATGGTCAGAGTTGGGATGGACAGTATTTTCGTGATATTATTCTATCCCAGCATGTCATTCCTTTTCTAAGAAACCCAAACAATGTTATGGATGTCGATCAGGTCACACTTCTGCACGATAAGGCCCCCTGCTTTAAGGCATTAGCCACTCAACAGTTGTTGCGGAACCATGAGATCAATTTCTTTGGAAATGAAGAATGGCCAGGAAATTCTCCTGACCTGAACGACTGTGAACACATTGGATCAATTATAAAGGACAAGGTTGAATGTCTCTTGTTTGAAGAACCTGCAGCAAATCGATTTTCGAAGGATACAATGACGCAACACATTGAAACTGTTTTAGCAAATTTGCGTAACGATCAAGATCTATTCACTTCACTTTTGGCAAGCTACCCAAAGCGAATTCAGGCTGTCTTGGAAGCCAATGGCGGGAACACCAAGTTTTAAGTGTTTCTCATTAAATACAGGATTAAATTCTCTTTTGCAAGGTATGTTTAGTTTTACTGTACCTCTAATGGTTTATGCCATGGGCGGGGGGCTAAGGTTTATTGGAGCCCCGTATATTACTGCAGAAAGTACGAAAGAGAGTGAGTGTCTTTAGCTTCACTTGTACAGAATCGAAAGTTCCTTATGGTGATATTCGCTTTAGCACACAGGCTTCGACATTGTTTTCTTATATCCGAGTCATCACTCAAGGAGCTGGTGATAGTTTGACCCAAATACATAAATGCTTGTACTTCCTCAATTACTTCACCATTCATTTTAAACCTTATATCAGCTGGCTGATTACAGCTTTTAGGTTGAAATTGCATAACCTTAGTTTTTGTAACATTAAAAAGAATATCATGTTTCTGCGAATACTATTCGCAGACTTTTAGTAGCCGATCAAGACCTTTAACAGAGGGACTTATTAACACCATATCATCGGCATAAACTAAGTTATTTAGCCTTGTGTTATCTGTACAACATCCCACTGTTGCCTCGTTAAGTGAAGCAATTAATCCGTCAATATACACATTAAACAGCATAAGGGAGAGCAAGGAGCCTTGTCTCACCCCGCAAGAGGAGCCAAAACACCCGGATAGTACATTACCCCACCTAACAGTGAAAGATTGGTGGGAATACCAAAATTTCAATAAATTTAATATGTACATGGGAACCTTCCTGTCTTCTAGTTTTACAAATAAAATGTTGTGGTTCACCCTATCATATGCCTTACTTATATCTAGGAAACGGCTATAAATATTTGAATTACTGTCAATGTATTTAGATATTGTTTCTTTAAGTACATAGATACACAGATCAATTGAGTGGGACCTTTTAAAGCCAAACTGATTGGGAGATGTCCATAGGAAATCATTTAATCGGAGTAACAAGAGTTTTTCTAGTAGTTTCGAGAAGCAGGAAGCGACAGGAATAGGCCTGTAATTATTGCTGGACAGAATGTCTCCGTACTTCACCTCTCTTAAAGATCTCGTGAGTTTAGAAGAACCAGAAGATGGTGACGATGCAGCGCTTCCTCACTTGGTTGTTGGAATGCATAACGTTCTCGCTCAGAAACTAGGCGGTGTGAAGACGTTTAGAGGGAAGAAGCCTCCAGAAGTAGGGCGGGTCATACTATGCATTTTTTTTAAATCAATGGAGAGGGGTGTTCAAATGACATATTTTGGTGTATAGAACACAATTCTGAAGAAAATATTTAATTCTGATAACCCTAACCTACATCATTTTGCAGTTGATTATTATTAAATTGTTGATTATTTTACTATTGTAGTTACCCCAGAATATGTCTTCTCACGTTTTCTATCATGGCTGCTCACGTTATCTCTCATAGAGCATTGTTCTAACTAATTCATATAAGCACATATAATGTAATTCATATAATAATAATATTTAAAAACTCAAATAAAAAGGTGTGCCATTCCACTTAATTGTAATTATCATACAGTTTGGTATATGAAATATTTTGACGGTTTTCTGGCGCGCATAAGGCCATTTTCTGAGCCACCTTTCTCAGAGGCTAGAATGTAACGTTTCAGAACATTCTAAAACGTTTTGTGAAATATTTGAAGTGACTCATGATTTATGAAGCTATTTTACCACCTCGGCTTGCAGTGAGGGGATAGATTTAGTGATTATCTACTGATATTTTTTTTGTTACTGTTCACATGTGAGTATTATTCTGTTATATTTTAGAAAAAGCTATTTCTACGCATATTATAGTGATACATTGAGCAAAATTTAATTAACAACTTTGATTTGAGCTAAAATTAGGTGGCTCATTTTTAGTACAACTGAGCAGTATGAGGCCTATTTCAATGCTCTAAAGAATATTTTTAGGATGTGTTTCTTTAGTTTTTTTAGAGTACATGAACAAATTATTTGCATTACAGACAACAGATAAATTAGCATTTTATAACATTTTGAAACCAAAAAAGCATAATGTGTTTAGCATTTGCAGATAAATTTGTTCTTGCCCATTTCAGCTCTTTTTTTAACCAAGAATTTTCCGCTGAAAAGAGTTAATACCTGTCTGTAGTGGATACTTAACTGTTGTATTATTGTTTTTATTTCAGTGTGAACTCATTAAGAAAATGGCTCAAGTCAGAACAAGGACGAAATCAAGTTCTCATCTGAGTAATCTTGTTGGCACTGGCCGGGAGCTGTTGGTGTCTGAACTGCCAACTGTGAGGGATATCCTGAGGTATGGCATCGACTTGAGGAAGCAAAGTGAAGATGACAGGAGGAACTACCCAGTGGACAAGCTGGTGAGTGACATCTACCCTGGTCTGATTTGTCAGTGGAGCAAAGCTAATGCTCTTTTCAAGCCACCTGTTATCAATGAAAAAGTGACCATCATGTCCAAGCTCAAGGAGGTCTGGAATCAGGCAGTGAAGTTTTCTCTTGGGAAGGGCAAACTTGATGCCAAAGAGAGGTTCATTGTCAAGTTAGACAAGTTCTTTGATATTTTGACTTGCAAGTGTCAGATTACCAGTTGTGAGGGGGGAGGCTGTGAGGGCTGTGTTATCCAAGCCCTCATTAACTGTTCCTGCAGCAGAGAGAAAAAGATTCCTGTGAAAGATCTTGCCTACATCAAGGGACAAAAAGAGAAGGTTGGAAGTAAGGGACCCCACCAAATAGGGGGTCCTGATCTACCAGAGCACAAGAGACAGGTGAGGACATTGAAAAGGCAGTGGATGGAAAGGAAGGCAGAGAAAAGGAGAAGGAGCAAGGAGGAAAGTGCTGCAGTAGCAGAAAAGGCAGCCAGGAAGGATGTTAAGAGATTTTTGGCAGATGGTGATGAGGATCTGGAATTGGAGAGAAGTGGTGATGAAGATGAGTTTGTTCCTGAAGTTGAGCTCTTCCCTCAAACTGACCCTGAGCCAGCAGCTTCGGCAAAGGTACAGAAAAACTATGATGAGATTCAAAACATTGCTCTTGCTAGTGTAAGGTATGGCATAGGGCTGAGGCCAACTGCAGCGATAGCAACAGCAGCTCTGATTGACGCAGGAATCATCACAGAAGACAATACAAGTAAAGTGATTGATAAGAGCAAGGTCAAGAGAGCACAGGAGAAGTTGATGAGAGAGCTGGGGGAACAGTTCGAGAAGAAGTGCAGGGAGGAGAGGGGGATCTCTTGCATCCTCTTTGATGGGTGGATTGACCTAACCAATGTGACGATGGAAGCTGAGGGCAGTGACCAATCTTTTCCCGCAAAGATCAAGGAAGAACACTATAGTGTTGTTAGTGAGCCTGGCAGCTACTATCTGTTCCACTTTACCCCAGAGAAAGCAACTAAAGAGGAGTCACATGCGGAGAAGATTGCTAAGGTCCTGTTTGCCTGGCTGAAAGAGAGGGGTTATGATAAGACCTTGTTGGCCATTGGAGGAGACTCAACAAATGTCAACACTGGTGTGAAAGCTGGAGTAATGCGGAAGCTGGAGCTGCACCTGGGGAGAAAGCTGGTCTGGTTGGTGTGCAACCTGCACACTGTTGAACTTCCCCTGCGCCATCTCATTGTTGACCTTGATGGCCCTACTCTGTCAGACAAAAAATTATCCGGGTCAATAGGAAAGCTCCTTGATTCTGCTACAGACTTTGATATCAATCCAAACTTCACCCAAATCTCTGTTGGCCCTCCACTGATCAAGCTTCCTGACAAGGTCATTCAAGATCTCTCAACTGATCAATACTATGGCTATAAAATTGTCTGTGCAGTCAGGGATGGAGTACTTCCTGCAGGGCTGGCTCTGTTAGAGATAGGACCAGTAAACCACAGCCGCTGGCTCACCACAGCGAACAGACTTCTCAGGCTCTGGGTGTCAAAGCACGGACTTAAAGGAAAGAACCTGAAGATTCTGCAATTCATTGTGGAATTCATCATTGGAGTGTATTACCCATGTTGGTTCAACGTGAAGGTCAAGCACTCCTGGATCGAAGGGCCTAGGCACATCCTCTTTCAGCTGGACTGCCTCAAGTCCCAGAGAAAGGAGGTGCTGGATATTGTGATGCCAACTGTGAGAAGATCTGCTTGGTATGCCCACAGTGAAGTCATCCTCCAAACACTACTCTGCTCTGAGGATCAGAAGGAGAGGATTGAAGGGGTGGAGAGAATCCTGGCCATCAGGGGAGAGGGGGACCCGGACACTCAGCTGGGGGACTCCTCTGTTAGGAGCAGAAGGACACCTGACATCAATTGTGATGCTTCCAGCATCGGTGACTTGATCAGCTGGTCAGAAGGTGTGTCAGAGCCACCTCTCACCTGCTCTCTAAGCACCTCAGAGGTGAAAAACTTCATCAACACCCCCATGGAGGTGCGCAACTGGCCTTGCCACACACAAAGCATTGAGAGGGTTGTTAAAATGGTGACTGAGGCTTCTGCTAAGTACTTCTCACAGGAAAAGAGGGATGGAGGGATCAGGGCTCAGGAGACCAGCAGGAAGCTGATGTCCAAGTCTGAGTCAAAGCAGGATTTGTGCAACCTGGCAAAGTTCAAGATGTCAGGAGAATGATCTTTGTAATTATATCCAGTGATATACATGCAGTTCACCTATTTATAAATATATGTAAAGTTGATTTGGCCTTGTCAATATAAATGATTTACCTTATATCTTTTAATATATTATAAAGGGGTTCAAAAGGGTAAAATTGGCAATTTAGAAATACAAAATGATGTAGGTTAGAGTTATCCTATCCAAAAAAGAAGCTCATATTTGAATTCCCCATGTAAAAACACATAATTTAGACACCCCTGATGGTAGGATTTCCTTCAGATTCATGTTGTCACCTGAGTACGACCCGCCCTACTCCAGAAGCCTCCTCAGAGCAGTACCACAAAGAAACACCTACACCTAGACTAGTAACAAAGAAAGATGGAGCTATGGCTAAGCAGTATCCTTAACACTCATTATGCCTTTACTTTTTCCAAATCAGTGAGAGCGTTTAAACGTAGCAGTGGCGCAATTAATTTTATTTTCGAGACAAATTATAAACTTACAGACTCCACCAAACGTACTGTTATTTAATTGAGTATTGACGAGATGTCGAAAATCTTTATGTTGGTCGAGAAGTTGTCGGCTGAGAATTATAAAGTACCAGCTACCGCAAGTGCAACAAGAGTAAAGATTAGTGACACCCCTTCATACTGTATTATTTGCATGTTAACTGTGAGCTGTGATACGACTCAACCCTGCGTTGAAACACGATTGATGTGGAAAATTAATCTAAAAATCTTAAGTAAAAGTAATATTAATAACGGACTAGTGCCTACTCGTCACCGTTTCATCCTCGATAGACTATTTGAAATAGCTGCCATCCTCAACCTGAAATCTTTATTAAATACTCAAGTTTATGATATGCGTTATTTTGACACCGCTCTCGAGCATGCCTATACATTTTTAATTGATGATTTTATGAAGTGTAGAGATGAACAAGGTGAGAACGGAATGGAGCTCAGAGAATATTTAGAAGACACTTTCTCCTAGAAGTACCACTCGCTTTAGGACGCTGGTCTGGAGCGTTACAAACCCCTTCGCCTTCACTGTTCATTCGGAAAAATTGTTTCGTTATGTTCGCTCTAACTGTCGCCACGATTTAAAGGATAGGATTTCCTTATACATCGATTTGAACTCTGAACAGTTTTCAATTGAAAAAAACTGGCGAAAAGAGAATAAACACTCACAGCGAGTTGTGGAAGCGTTGACTTATGATAATATTGTAATATCCGACAGTGTACTTGAGCAGGCTTTTGAATATATATGTTCAAAGATTAAGAATTATGAAAATGTTACGTCCAATTGTAAAGTAGGAACAAAAATAATCCTAAATGATATTAAGGCTTTGTATGTCGTGATATTTTCGTTAGTTTTAACGAAAATATCACGACTTAACTAGCCAATCGACAAGGGCGTACAGTTGACCTAACAGGGCATTCAATAATTTTACCGTAGGTTTCTCTCTCTCTCTCTCTCTCTCTCTCTCTCTCTCTCTCTCTCTCTCTCTATATATATATATATATATATATATATATATATATATATATATATATATAATAAGGTTTTAACATATATTCTGCTCGACTTTTTAGTTCATTCAGAACAAAAATTAAATGACATAATGCCAAATTAATCATCAATATAATTCCTTCTTTTTCTTTAATCTCCTCCCACCTGTAGAAATTTTTTTTATGCCACGTTCGAAGAAATCCCTTGATTTCGAGTTAAAAAAAGAGATCACTTCGTTTTCGATAGCTTCCCTGGATTGCAACTTTTGGCCATCTAGGTGGTGTTGCAGACTTTTGAATAAATGGTAGTCTGAAGGTGCGATGTCCGCAGAATAAGGTGGATGAGGCATTTTTTCCCAACCAAATGCCTCCAACTGGGCAGTGGTGATTCGAGCAGTGTGAGTGCGCGCGTTATCCTGGTGGAATCGAACACCTCTGCGATTAATTAATGCAGGACGTTTTTCTTGTAATGCCATCTTCAATCGTTGGAGTTGTTGGCAGTAGATTTCAGCTGTGATTGTTTGGTTATCTGGCAGAAGCTCAAAATGAATAATTCCTTGCATATCCCACCAAACGCATGGCAAAATTTTCTTTGGATGGAGTCCATTCTTTGGCTGAGGTTTAGGGTTTGTTTCATGGCTAAGCCACTGATGTTGACGCTTAATATTGTTATAGAGGACTCATTTTTCATCCCCAGTGACTATGGAACTCATACAGCATCACGTGTCGAATATGCTCTTTTGTGGGCTCCATGTTTTTTCAATTACTGTAATATCGTAGGGGTGACCTTGTAACTGTATGAAAAACACCAGAGAAAATATTCATTAGCCTAATCCTACACTAGCCTAAGTCATTCTGTATCGTGAAAAAGCATGTGCGAACCTGTCGCCGCGTGTATTTTGCAACATTTCTAAAACTATTTCACGTTATCTTGAGGTTATTCTATTATCTATCGTTCGTTTTCTAATCGAGCAGAATTTGTTACAACCTGATATATATGCCCGGTTAGGTTAATTGAATGCCCCGTTAGATCAACTGAATGCACGGTTAGGTTAATTGAATGCCAGGTTAGGTCAACTGAATGCCCGGTTAGGTTAATTGAATGCCCGGTTAGATCAACTGAATGCACGGTTAGGTTAATTGAATGCCAGATTGGGTCAACTGAATGCCCGATTAGATTAATTGAATGCCCGGTTAGGTTAATTGTACGCCCTTGACGATTGGTTAGGTTAAGTCGTGATATTTTCGTTAGTTTTAATGAAAATATCACGCCTTAACCTAACCAATCGTCAAGGGCGTACAGTTGACCTAACCGGACATTCAATTAACCTAACCGGGTACAGTGATAAACTCTTTTTACTTCTTATTTGCCTTTTTAACTATATTTGCTCTTTCTTTATTCAATTTCTTTTTATCGTTGCTATTTCTGTTTACACTCGATTTCACTGTATACCGGAGGGAGAGAGACCCGAAATAATAGGTTAAATTTATAATGACATCGTAATACACAAACACCTTATTTGAACGCTGTCCGATAACTGAGGCTGGGCATTTTCTCTCCTTTAGACCCATTTCGGGGTGTTGCCAACTAGCATTTTATAAACAAACCATTTTTAATTCTTATTATAACAAAACATTTAATTAAACATTCTTAAATGCTTATAAACAAACATTTTATTCTTTAATTAGACATTAATACACGGGCATTCAATAATTTTACCGTAGGTTTCGATATGTATATATATATATATATGACCTCGGAGTCGGACGCTACATAGCCTATGTTCTTATATATATATATATATATATATATATATATATATATATATATATATATAACACACTAGGGGCACTCAATATATATTGTCCCCCCTTTTTTTAGCTAAACAATAGGCCATGGGGCTGAAATGTCTTTTGGGCTGTAAGTTTGAATTTTCTGCGCTTCACATAACCGGATTTTTAGAGTTTGAACCTCCCCTCCTTGTATAAAACCGCTTTTAAACGCCCTTGTTAACCGACGGTTAACGCAGTTTCGAAAATGGCGTCTGACACTGATGTACGTCGTAAACAGAAAGCTGTTATCGAGTTCTTAACCGCAGAGAAAAAAACAGTTGGAAATATTCACAAACGTCTAGAAAACGTTTACAAAGATGCTGTTGTTGATCTAAGCACAGTTGGACGCTGGTCTAAACGTTTGAGATCATCGGAGAGAGGGAGAGCCAGCCTCGATGATGAGCGACGCAGCGGTCGCCCGGCATCGGCTGTGACATCTCACACTGTGCAACGTGCTAACAGCATCATTCGATCAAATTGGCGCGTCACATCCAAAGAGCTATCACTGGAGCGAATTAGTGGAGGAAGTGTAAATACGATAATTCAGCAACTGGGATACCCAAAAGTGTGTCACGGTTTGTTCCTCGCCAACTTACTGAAGATCACAAAGCCCAAAGAAAAGAAATTGCTTTTGAGTCGTTGGTTCGAAACGAGACAGAAGGGGATGACTTCCTTTCACGAATTGTGACTGAGGATGAGACTTGGGTACACCACTTTGAACCTGAAACAAAACGCCAATCCAATAAGTGGCATCACGCAGACTTCCCACGCAAGAAAAAGTTTAAAATGGCTCCCTCTGCAAGGAAGGTTATGGCCACCATCTTCTGGGACATGAAAGGGGTGATTCTGGTGGACATTATGAAAAAAGGACAAACAATCAACTCAAGCATATATTGCTACCCTACAGAGACTCCACAGACGTATAAAGCGAGTTCGATCGGAGAGAAAACTGGAAGACGTCTTTTTTTTGCACGATAACGTAACACACAACAGTTTGCAAACAAGAGAGGCCATCACAAAAATGCGCTCTACTGTGTTACCCTACCCTCCATACAGTTCGGATCTGGCACCTTCAGACTTCCATTTGTTTGGGCCAATGAAGGATGCTATTCTTGGAAGAAAGTTTCAGAGTGACGATGAGGTTGTTGAGGAGGTTAAGAGGTGGCTCGAGCGGAACCCAGCGGACTTTTACCATCAAGTTATAAAGGCCTTCGTTTCGAGGTGGAGGAAAGCCGTAGAAAAGGATGGAGACTATGTGGAAAAATAAAAAGGTGCTACTATAGCGTGCGGTCTAGAAAGATATCTTTAGATGCGAACTGCTCGTACCCTGAAATAAACGTATGGGCTGAATGGCTCTGTGTGAAAAGATTTTTAACTCTTTATACTTGCACTTAAACTATGAAAACTATGAATGCACCGATGAATTTTATTTATATTTTATATATACACACACACACACACACACACACACATATATATATATTATATATATATATATATTATATAGAGAGAGAGAGAGAGAGAGAGAGAGAGAGAGAGAGAGACAGACAGACAGACAGACAGACAGAAAGGATTTACAGAGATTTACAAAGTTACAGGAAAACAAAGACCCTAAGATCCATTCTAGCCTAACCCAAGAAGGAAGTAGGAAAGTTAAAAATAGCAATGAAAAACAGAACACTGAAAACTTATACCATGCTTACACTTACAGATGTGTAAAGTTTTCACACAGGAATAGTAGTAATAGTAAAGTGTAGAACAGACAAGGCTGTCGCTCTCCTCCGCCGGCCACTGCTGACAGAAAATATTGGTGAAAGAAGATTTATAGGAAAGTAGGAAAAAGTATAATGACAATAAATTGCTGCAAAGTTCATTCACACCATGCGTATACTTGTCTCGTGTACTCAGTTACGCATTAGAAGACAACGGAAAATACAGGGTAGCATGAATACTAAACTATTAATCTAATCTACGCCATGCATATTTTTAAGGATTATTTTTTAAAATTTATTATGTCCAGGGTGTCCGAAAACTCCTGTCACCCCCTACAAAATGTACATATTGTAATACCAATTTTATTTTTGTGTGATTAATTGGATTTATATGTGGTAGGTGTCATTTAAGAAACAAGTCACTAGCAACAATTACTTTAATTACAGTAAATAGAGTTACTAATTACAGTTACTAATTAAGAATATTTGTGTGCACCATCATTTTCGTAACAAAAGATTATGCGCTTAATTTATTAACAAATGACGGGCTGTATGGTTTCATGCCGAGATCTTTTGTCATGTTATCCCTCATTGTGGACATGGGGACTGCAAGTTCTTGTGATCTTTTCCGAAGTGATTTTTTCGGTGAACGAGCCACCGATGCAATCACACCTTCACATTGTTCTGCTCGCGTTGTTAGTCTTCCCGGCCGTGGTCTGCCCTTGATGGAGCCAATTTCAAACAGCTTTTCCTCCCAGCGTAATACTTGTTTGGTGGAGCAGCCTTACTGATTCTTGTGTTGAAATCATTCTGGATATCATGCATCGTTTTGCCAGTATGTGACCTTTCATGAGCCTATGTGCTCATCACTATCCTTTCCTCCAGAGTGTAAGTGGACTGGTCTGCCATTTTTCACACAACTCTAATACTTGGAAAATAAAAAAATGTCATGAATCACATATAAATTCAATTAATCACACAAAAAATAAAATTGGTATTACAGTATGTACATTTTGTAGGGGGGTGACGGGACTTCTCGAACACCCTGTACAAGAAGTCATCATTTCATTGTTACATCATTTCAACGTAGTCTGCCAAACCCACCGTACTGAAGACTTATCATATTTTGGTCCAATTACCCAGATAATATAAGGTTGTAGCATATATTGTGCTCCATTTTTTAGTTCATTCAGAACAAAAATTAAATGACTTATAAGGACAAATTTGCTCGAATTTTTAGTTTATTCACAACAAAAATTAAATGACATAATGACAAATTAATCAATAATTCCCTCCTTTTTCTATAACCTCCTCCCACCTGTAGAAAAGTTTTTTATGCTACGTTCGAAGAAATCCCTTGGTTTCGAGTTAAAAAAAAGCGATCACTTCGTTTTCGATAGCTTCCCTGGATTGCAACTTTTGTCCATCTAGGTGGTGTTGCAGACTTCTGAATAAATGGTAGTCTGAAGGTGGATGAGGCATTTTTCCCCAACCAAATGGTTCCAATTGGACAGTGGTGATTCGAGCAGTGTGAGGGCGCATTATCCTGGTGGAATAGAACACCTCTGCGATTAATTAATGCAGGATGTTTTTCTTGTAATGCCATCTTCAATCGTTGGAGTTGTTGGCAGCAGACTTCAGCTGTGATTGTTTGGTTATCTGGCAGAAGCTCAAAATGAATAATTCCTTGCATATCCCACCAAATGCAGAGCAAAATTTTCTTTGGGTGGGGTTCATTCCTTGGCTGAGGTTCAAGCTTTGTTTCACGGCTAAGCCACTGATGTCGACGCTTAATATTGTTACAGAGAACCCGTTTTTCATCCCCAGTGACGATCCGATTCAAAAACGGTGCCTGCAGTTGTCGAGAATGCAGTGATGTGCAAATATCGATTCGATGTTGAAGATTCGCTTGTGACAAATCATGCGGAGAAAATATTAATTAGCCTAATCCTACACTAGCCTAAGCCTACACTAGCCTAAGTCATTCTGTATCGTGATAAAACATGTGCGAACCTGTCGCCGCGTGTATTTTGCAACATTTCTAAAACTATTTCACATTATCTTGAGGTTATTCTATTAGCTATCGTCCATTTTCTAATCGAGCAGAATTTGTTACAACCTGATATTATGCATTTCTATACAACACATATCTAGTCTATGAACAAGGTAGGCTAGTGTCTGAGCATGGTTTCTGTAATTGGATGTCTGTCATATGTGTAAAAATGAACAATGAATAATTCCAGTATAATCTTTATATTCAAATATTCATTTTTACATAAGAACCAAAATCGCCTTACGCGAGGTTGGATAAAATTTTGATTTGCGTTCTATTTTTATAATATCACAACCATGCGACCAACCATTTCTACAGTTAAGTCGTATCCATGTTTGTGTCATTTGAGGTTCGTTATGAGAAGCGAATGTCCCTTAATTTCATTCCCTTGAAGTACAAACAAGACAATCGACGGTTTAGATCGTTTAACATTTCCATCACAATATTACCCATATCTCCATTTTCCATTTATTATAGACTTTATGATAATTAATTATTGTTGTCTTGCATCTAACCCTCATCCCTAAATTTTATTAGATTATGCATACATATTGCATGTGGCATGATTTTAACCCTTGTTTGTACTTCTTTATTCATTTACTTAATTCTTCCTCAAATGCACCCAATTTCTTAATATTTACTGTATACTCGTATAAGTATTTATATTTAAATAATAGTTTCACTTACTCTTTGTACAATGGCTTAAACCTTTCATTGCTGTATTGCTCTAATTCATCTCTTCTAAATTCTCCCAATAATGACTTGTACTTTACGTACGAATTAAATAACTATGGCGTATTAATTATGAATTGACGTAAGGCATAATTCGAAAAAACTATGACGTCATAAAGTAGCTTAATTCTCTTCATGTTTTCCATACCTTGAATACTGAATCACGTATTTAGTATGTGGATATCTTTCGTATTCAGTGTATGGTAAATTCTTTAATAATAATACAAATTTCATTCTCTATAAGTCATTATTTATTATATGTTGTGTCCTGTCTGGTGTTATGCAGTATAAATATTATTCGACCATATTCATTCATACATCCATGTCGTTTCTTGACCGCTATCCTTTATTAATTTTATTACTTATTCATCTACCTATTGTCTACCTATGCCCTATCAACCTATCAGCCCATGTTTACTCGTGTTTATATTACGCACACAACCTATTGTGTGACAACAGATATGTGTACAATACTTTGTGCATTCGTACATGTCCCCTGATAGTCATGATTATGCACATAGTTACGTACATGTAAATAAGTCCACCTGTATTCCTTTTACTTTTTCTTTTATTTATTTCATTCCTCGCAAGATATTCGTTCATGCTGACGGAAGTGTTCGAATTCCGATGACCAGGCAAAAACGAGAGCTTCTGAGGTGAAAATCTCCTCTTGCTTGCTTCTAATCATAAAACATTATGTGTGTCATATATATATATATATATATATATATATATATATATATATATATATATATATATATATTTACCGTATGGGCCCATGTACATCCTAATTGTCTATAAATATGCAACATTGTAAAAAACTATAGTTAACTGTTTAATTTAACTGTAATAATTTAATATAATGTAACTGATGTACTTTAATGAAACTATAATTAACGATAATAATTTAATATAATGTAATTAATGTACTTTAATGAAACTGTAATTAACGATAATAAGTGAATGTGAATTAATTGGTAATTATAATCATAGTTGTAATAAACCAAAATTACAATGTACTCAGTGATGTACTTGGGATTGTACTCAATGTACGACCCGATATTATGTCGCCATTTAGGAATGTACACTCGGCGATATTATTATTATTTTTTAGTATTATTATTTTTCATTGGGATAAATTTTTGATTAACTTCCTAGTTGCCAAATAATTGGTGACTTGTTCTTTTCAAAATTTCTTAATAATTTTTTTAGATTTAACTTGATAATGAATCGTGATTGGATCTTTCAATGTTCGCGTTTTGTATGCATTGTCTCTTCGTTATAAAACGAGGAAGTCATGCCTTGCCTAAGCATTTAATTGTAAATCTTAAATCTTTAATTTTTGCTCATATGCCTATTTTAGTGTAAAGATGCATAGTTCAATTTCCACTTCTAATTAACTTGGCAAACCCGGAAAACATCAGATCTGAAAATACGCTGCTTAAAATAAAAATATGGCTTCCTCTTCCTATATCCTGTTTATCTGTTTAACCATTGCCACAGCAAAAAATTACTTTATTTTCAAATATTGTGCAAAAATAATACAGCCTTTTCAACATTTAATAATAATGATGTTAGCAGATTATGGGTATATAAACCCACAAAATTTCTCCCATGTTCATTCTGAATTAGATTACGAGGCTGAGCACTACCTGTACATTTTAGCAGTAAATTACAGTAAGAAACAGTCTTTATCTTCTCCTACGAGCCTTGCTCTCTTCAGAGAACTTAGTCATTAAAATCTTCCGATACGTTACAAGAAGAATCGGGGAAACCTCAAAGAATTTAATAAGCCCCTCAGAATCCTCCGAGCCACTATAAAAGAACTCGGAGAGTAGTATAAAAGAAACTACTACAAGTAACAAATCCGTTGCTGCCACCTAACCAGAACCCCCGTCGACTTCGAAATAACCCAGGCCATAGACGGAGGGGTTAACATATGTATGTGTCTGCCAACTCTTTGAATGTCGCGAGTATTCAATTTTTGTCTCCCTCCGTGAAAAGTGTTTATGCGGCAAGTGATATATTGAGTTGTTTATACTTTGCGGTGTTGTGCCACTACAAGAGTAGAGAAAATCTCTTTCCGGCGAGGAATCTCAGTTGAGAGACCCTGTATCTATCTCCCAGTACTTCTCCCTTATGGAGAATGAAAGTGTTTCGTGCGTGATCACTTGTTGTTGCTACGGGGAATTCAAGAGTCTTCCACTGAGAGGTGTTGATGAGGCAAGTGATTAAAAGATGAGTTGCTCCATGGTTGATCATGCTATGGCTATGTAGAGCACAAAACAGTCAGAGGAATCTCTTTAAAGTTAGGGAAGGACTAAGTGTAGAACGAAATTTTTAAACAAACATAAAGGATCACTGGTTCATAGGGTACTTCCAACTGGCCAGACCTACAATTTATGAATTCCCCATGTATAATAGGGAATGATGATGCATAATACGCATAATTTTTATTTTTCTTGCAAAATTTATTTAATTTTATTACGAAATTTGACGTACAATATTTAAAACTAAATGTTCACTATAACTAAGTAGCTTCCTTGAAGATGAGTATGACTATTCGGAGCCTTTGATTCCAGAGAAATCTCATCAAGCTTCCCATCATCTGAGAACTCCCAGCGCTTTGAAGCCAGACGAGACCAGTACCTCCTGCTATATTTATTGCAAAAGAAAACATCACTACTCCTTTATAAAACTATAAAACTTTCTCTAGGTAGCTAAGTTAGATATTCCGCGATTTACCTAAAAAGTACTAACATTCGTACACTATAAACCCAAGCAGCATCCCTCCATTGGAAAGATCTATTCGGAGGTTTTGGCTCCCGAGAGATCCCATCAAGGTTCCCTTTTTCTACCGATGAGGTATCATCTGAGAACTTCCACTGCTCTGAAACCATACCAGACCACCACCTCCTAATAAATTTATTACAATGGGAACAATACTAATTCTACTCTGTCTTTACTAGCCCTCCCTCAGGCAGCACCTTTTTAATAATTAAAAAAAGGAAGGAAGGAGAGGAGGGGCAAGAAGTTTGACCTTCGTGAAATGAGGAATCATCGCACAGAACATTTGAAAAGTTGAAAGGAAGGGAGCAAAGAAAAGAGGAAGGAGAAAGAGAAGTGGCTTCCCAAAATACTTGAATCAGCTAAGAGTTTTTGACTCCCGAAAATTCCCATCTATTACAAACACGTAAATAAAAATGAAAAAATGTTAAAAAAAGACTATCACTTGAGAACTCCCAGTGTTCTGATACCCGACTAGCTCCTGATACATTTACAATCAAGAGAGAGAGAGAGAGAGAGAGAGAGAGAGAGATATTATAAACTTATTTCTCCAATAAACCTTAAACTTAAGGAACTGTACTCATCTGTGAAAAAGCAGATTCTCTTTATACTTCCGTGTTCTCACTTTGCGCTCGGCAAAATTTCGAAGAGAAAAATGTTAATCAAATTGGAGACGCCAATTTCTTTAAAAGCCTAACAAAAAGAAATTAAATGAGCTAAGCATTAACTAACATTTAACCAATGAAAAATGAATCGCGAAATTCTCTATTATAAGGAAAAACCTCGTTTTAAATTTCTTGGAAGCAATTTTAATTATAACTACTTTTTGGTTGTAGTCTGTATTAAATAAATATAAAAAAACTTATCTGAGAAAATAGTAAATCACCTTACCTGGGATGAAATAGAGGTATAAATGAAAATCTTTTGCAGTAAAAGAGAAACTAAGCGTATCACATTGTTCATATGCGCAGATAAATTTTTTGAGTCAATTTCGTAGACGTTCTATAAAGGTTAATTAAGTGATTATGATACAAGTCATTTACCAAAGTTTACAGAGAAATGTCACAACGTCATTAGTTCATCACCTTTATTCAGACTAAAATTATCCATAATTCTTCTCGCGTTCAACTGGTCAATTTATTAGTTAAATGGAGTTACACGTGAAACTAGTGAAGTGAACAAGGTGAACAAAGTCACAAACTGATGAAAAAAGTCATCCAACTTCTTAACAATATCTGCCTAGTGCGTTTGATTAGTAATGAATAACTGCTTCTGACTACCTTCACTTATTTTACACGAGTTTTCTGACTATTGGTATCAGTAGAGTAACAGTGCATTGACTAGTAACTGAGATTTATTGACCATCTTACTTGTTCAGGAAATGCAATGCGTCTGACTACCCTTAAGTATTTCACAAAAATAATCTGACCATGTGTATACTCTATATAAAATGTACAAATATTTTAGTCACCGTTCTATTATGAAAAACATATAGTACAAATGAAAGCAAATAGCATTTTAATATGGTAATGTAAAATAACTTGGCAATTATTATGCTTGATATGATAGTTCGTGCACTTCGTCGAAACATTTTCAAATGAGTTTACAACTCTGACGGGTTTTGTGTACCTTAAAGTAATTTGTTGATTTGGGTTAAACTGGAAAATTATTCATTAATGATAACACTGTGTAAATATAGTGTACTACATTTATGCAGTTAAACTCTTACGGTACTTATCTTGGACAAGTGGCATGTTTCCCTTTTTTTATATTTACTATTTACTTTAGACTTTGTTCATAATTCATGTCCTAGTTAACCTGAATGGAAATTAGTTTCTTTACTACCACTATGAAACACGCCATAAGCCATATGATTCATTTTGCTTTTTAAAACTTTAGTCTGTCTAGTATTTAGTCACAAAATGAAACTAGTCAACTGATTCAAAAATAGAACGAGCAATTGGTAATTTGCCAGGTTTCAAGAAAATTAAATAAGTTAATTTATTTTGAATTGTCAAGTGACGGGTTCGTCCCCAATGTTTACTGCAAATTAACTACTTCAGGTTTAATGACTAGTTACAAATTTTTTTAGGTCAAATAACCCACAAGCTCAGATATGAAAATGAATGCGTCTGTTGACCTGGTTAGGCGCCGTTCAAAAATTACGTAACGCTATTTTTGCTAAAACCTGACACCCCCATCCCCCTGAAACGTTCAGTAACATTTGGGGTGAGGGGTGGGGGAAGTGTTACATAACGTCTTTATATGGGGTGTCTGGTCCAGCGTTACAAAATGTTCCTGGGGATTTGGGGTGTCAAGTTTTAGCAAAAATAGCGTTACTTAATTTTTGAACGGCCCCTTAACAAAGTTACGTGACCTAAAAAATATTTCAGTGTAGACAAATAAATTCTTCAAAATTCGAATTAATAAACCGTTTGCTTATATACACTTGGAATTTTCTTTCATTTCAAATTTATTAAAGCACAATATATTAACTGCAAGACCTTTTTTACAATCTCATGAAATATATTGTGTGGTACTTTAATGTTCGTATAAAAATTAAAATGAAAAGATTGATTTGACCACATCTCTTTGAAATTACAGCCAAAACTTCCAACAAGAAGCCTTCATTTCCGTAAGACTGTCGAGAGGAAAAAGAAAGCCATTCATTTTTACTGGAAGATTTTTCTCCCAAGAAGAAAAAGATCTTAAAATATATTAGCTGAAAAACGAGCTTGAATTGGAGTAAGAAAGCGCAGTTATCTGTAGCGTGTACTAATATTTGAATTTAATTTTTTCATGTATTTACAACAAATAACCATAACTGCGGGGACCACCTCCTCTTCAAATGCTGGTATTCCAAGCTAGAAGATTAAAATTTTGTAAAGTACAATAATACAAGTTTAAGTTTCTTATGTGCTTCATACATGCAAAGCCATTTGTTCACAGATAATAATTCAGTGATGTTTGACACATGAAATCTGTAAGTTTTTCATATGTATTAAATATTTTTTAGAAAATATTTCTAACAACGGCAAGACAACGTGGGTATAAATAAAGGATTTTCCAGATAATTTCAGGATCTCCATCTAAATTTGAGATCTCCGCGAAAGTTTAGCCGGAATTTTTTTAAGAATAAAAGAATACAGTTCTTCAGTAAAGAATATTTCATATATCCAGTTTTGAAAAAAATAACTGTAGCAGCTTTTTACAGTTTTCATTTATTTATTTAGTGTTGTTTTTGGCTTCAATTGTAACACTTTTATAGGATCAGAGGAGGGCCAGAGGTATAGTGACTAGCCGAAACGTTACCCATTTTTCTCCTAAAGTGGCTAATTGTTTGTTCAATTAATTATTTAATTATTTATTTATTTATATATTTATTATTATTATTATTATTATTATCTATCACTCATTCAGGTCCAGAGGTGAAAATTCTCCAGACAAATTAATGTGGTTGTTATCTAAGTTATTCACATGAAAAGTTATACAAATATTCTTTACAAAAGTGACATATCATATTACCTATTAACATTATTACACCTATCGGCATAAGAAATCAGACGTGGCGAAATGTGGTCTTATCATATTCTCTCACCTTTACAAAGCAAATAAATCCACACTTTGTAACATGCTTTATAAAGGGAAAATAATAAAGGGAGACATGTCAATCACTTCCAAAACTTCCCCAAATTTTAACAATCTTCTTCCAGAAGATATTGTATAAAGCTATTTCTCAATAATTTTAATAAAATCTATTTATCGCCCAATGACAAATACTGTATGTTGTATATATTTTTGGCGAACTTTATTCCGCCACAGTAGGTAACATTTTCATAAGGTTCTTTTTTAATTTATTAAAAGAACTTTTTATATTTCGAGACCATGCATATTACACCAATAGTCGGGAAAATCGGTGACACCATAGCATAGCTCGTTGTTTAATTAAACTGTTATTTAATTCAAGATAGTTGTTTATTTATTAAAAATACGTTTAAATGAAAGCTATCATTGATACCACTATTTAGAAAAAAATAATTATCACTGTAATTATCTGTAATTTGTTGAACTAAGAAACGAGCAATATAAAAAGATGCTATCATCGCTATTTCAGTATTTCTCCAATAATTTTAATAAAATGTTCTGTACTTCCCTCCACTGAAGCTATATTTTTGGAGAAAGGTTTGAGAATATTATTTTGAACATTTTTCTGTATCATAATTTAGAGTCCGGTAATAGCAGCTAATGATAAGCCATAAAGGAATATTTTCGTTATGAATTCTGAGACGCGAGTATACATGCAGACTTTAAATAATATAATAGTAGAATTTGGATATATGGTTTATGGAAGTTATTTTCTGCTATTCATTGGTATATTAGCATAGCTCTGCTATTCTTCCAGTGGTTCCAAAACTCTGCTGCCCACTGCACAATAGTGCAGCTTTCACGGGACACTATTGTGCCGCGGTATACCTTTGAGGAATTATTGGTTTATTGTTTGGGTTATTGAAGTTTTGTTTGATTTCTTGTATTTTCTTTCATTATTTAACACAGAAACGAAGATTTCTAACTAATCACTGGAAATCAGTGCAGAAAACATTGATCTCCATCTGGAAAAATAATATATATATATATATCGTAAAGAACGACGCTTGTATAGAAGAACATTCCGCGCAAGATGAGGAGGGAGAACGAACAAATGAAAAAATGAGGTAACCACCCGGGAATCGAACCCGGGATCTTCCGATTGCCGGTCAGATATGATAACCACTACACCATGGTCCTCACTCGATCAGAAGTCGTAATTCTCCTACATACGCGCAGAAACCAATGCCCCGAGGTGGGCACCTCCCGCATGCCGCACATATATATACACATTTCAACTGCAAAGAACACGCAGTATAATTAACGTAAAGAACGACGCTTGTATAGAAGAACATTCCGCGCAAGATGAGGAGGGAGAACGAACAAATGAAAAAATGAGGTAACCACCCGGGAATCGAACCCGGGATCTTCCGATTGCCGGTCAGATATGATAACCACTACACCATGGTCTCACTCGATCAGAAGTCGTAATTCTCCTACATACGCGCAGAAACCAATGCCCCGAGGTGGGCACCTCCCGCATGCCGCACATATATATACACATTTCAACTGCAAAGAACACGCAGTATAATTAACGTAAAGAACGACGCTTGTATAGAAGAACATTCCGCGCAAGGTGAGGAGGGAGAACGAACAAATGAAAAAATGAGGTAACCACCCGGGAATCGAACCCGGGATCTTCCGATTGCCGGTCAGATATAATAACCACTACACCATGGTCCTCACTCGATCAGAAGTCGTAATTCTCCTACATACGCGCAGAAACCAATGCCCCGAGGGGGCCACCTCCCGCATGCCGCACATATATATACATTTCAACTGCAATGCAAAAAAACACGCAGTATAATTAACGTAAAGAACGACGCCTGCATAGAAGAACATTCCGCGCAAGATGAGGAATGTTCTTCTATACAAGCCATCGTTCTTTACGTTAATTATACTACGTGTTCTTTGCAGTTGAAATGTATATATATATGTGCGGCATGCGGGAGGTGGCCCCCTCGGGGCATTGGTTTCTGCGCGTATGTAGGAGAATTACGACTTCTGATCGAGTGAGGACCATGGTGTAGTGGTTATTATATCTGACCGGCAATCGGAAGATCCCGGGTTCGATTCCCGGGTGGTTACCTCATTTTTTCATTTGTTCGTTCTCCCTCCTCACCTTGCGCGGAATGTTCTTCTATACAAGCGTCGTTCTTTACGTTAATTATACTACGTGTTCTTTGCAGTTGAAATGTATATATATGTGCGGCATGCGGGAGTGCCCCCGGGCATTGGTTTCTGCGCGTATGTAGGAGAATTACGACTTCTGATCGAGTGAGGACCATGGTGTAGTGGTTATCATATTTGACCGGCAATCGGAAGATCCCGGGTTAGATTCCCGGGTGGTTACCTCATTTTTTCATTTGTTCGTTCTCCCTCCTCATCTTGCGCGGAATGTTCTTCTATACAAGCGTCGTTCTTTACGTTAATTATACTGCGTGTTCTTTGCAGTTGAAATATATAATATATATATATAATTATACAGTATGTCCCACAAAAAAGTACACCCAACTTTAGATTGTACTAACTCCTCCAAAAATTGAGTTATTTTGGATCTGTTTGTTTGATTTAATATAGCAAATTATTCTTTGTTAACGTTCAAATTTATTCATGTTTAAACGAATTAGTGTTTAAGCATCTGCTTTTAACTGAAGGGTACAAAAAAATGGATTGCGCAAAATTGGTCAATGAAAAAATAATGTATGCTATCGATGTAATGAAAAGACAAATACATAATAATAGATACTTTAACATAATTTTAATAAGATACAAAGCAGATTTTTCTTTATTCCCTTTTACAAAAGTTATGCTTAGTTTCGTTTTATTTCAACATGACCGCCATTCCTATCGATACAAATCTGGAGTCGAGCTCTCATCTTCCCCATCACTCTTTTGATAAGATCTGGATTGTCTTTTAACAAGTTGATTTCAGCTGTGATGCGAGTCCTCAAATCATCTAAATTGATAGGTTGTGATGCAAATACTCTATTTTTCAAATGACCCCATAAAAAGTAATCACACGGGATCAAGTCAGGGCTTCTGGGTGGCCATTCAATGTCATGGCCTGTAGCAATTACTCTTTGGTGGAAGACTTCCTGCAAGCGTTCCTTCACAATAACTCTCCTGTGAGCAGGAGCTCCGTCTTGCACCCACCAAATACGATTAAATCGGTTTCCGTAAGCCTACAGGCCATAACATTGAATAGCCTCCCAGAAGCCCTGACTTGATCCCGTGTGATTACTTTTTATGGGGTCATTTGAAAAATAGAGTATTTGCATCACAACCTATCAATTTAGATGATTTGAGGACTCGCATCACAGCTGAAATCAACTTGTTAAAAGACAATCCAGATCTTATCAAAAGAGTGATGGGGAAGATGAGAGCTCGACTCCAGATTTGTATCGATAGGAATGGCGGTCATGTTGAAAGAAAACGAAACTAAGCATAACTTTTGTAATAAGGAATAAAGAAAAATCTGCTCTGTATCTTATTAAAATTATGTTAAAGTATCTATTATTATGTATTTGTCTTTTCATTACATCGATAGCACACACATTATTTTTTCATTGACCAATTTTGCGCAATCTATTTTTTGTACCCTTCAGTTAAAAGCAGATGCTTAAACACTAATTCGTTTAAACATGAATAAATTCGAACGTTAACAAAGAATAATTTGCTATATTAAATCAAACAAACAGATCCAAAATCTCAATTTTTGGAGGAGTTAGTAAAATCTAAGTTGGGTGTCCTTTTTTGTGGGACATATATATATATATATATATATATAATATATATATATATATATATATATATATATATATATATATATATATAACTTTAAAAAGTACAGCATAAGGATGACAGTTGGTCTAAATCTCTTTATTTATATATATATATGTATATACTATATATATATATATATATATATTATATATATATTATATATATATATATATATATATATATATGATACACACAGACAGTGCATGGAACAAGGAACTCTTCTGGGATAATTAAATCCACTATAGTCCGAATAAGTAATGGTAAATGACAAATACCATAGTTTTTCTTTTCATGATGCTAGCCCGACGTGGGCAACGGGTCACTCGCAAAGAGGTCCCATAAATATAGCTTCCCTCACCAGCTATCTGCAAAGCAGACAGGATCCAGCTTTGGGACATGGATCTAGGGTTTAAAGCACCTAGCATGGCTAGGTGCTTCCCTCACGTGACCCCTATCTTTAAGAAAGGGGATCACGAAAGTCCAGGGAACTATCGTCCTATTAGTCTCACTTCAGTTGTAGGTAAATTATTAGAAAGGATAATAGCTGATAGAATCGTTGACCATTTGGATTCCTACAAGCTGCTTGGGGACTCCCAACATGGGTTTAGACGGCATAGGTCGTGTCTCACCAACTTGCTCGAGTTTTTCCACGTCATGTTGAGTGGTACGATAAGAGTAGGGCGATTGATATACTTTATCTCGACTTTCAGAAAGCCTTTGATAAGGTACCTCACCGCCGGCTAATGGCGAAAGTGCGCGCGCTGGGTATCGGTGGGGAAATAGGTAGGTGGATTGAAAACTGGCTAAGGAATAGGCGGCAGAGGGTGGTAATTAAAGGGGCTAGTTCGGGTTGGGCCTCGGTCACTAGTGGGGTTCCTCAGGGTTCCGTTTTGGGGCCACTGTTGTTTACCATTTACATAAATGATATCGACGGTGGCATCGTCAGTCGGATCGCCAAATTCGCTGATGACACCAAGCTTGGGGCCAATGTTGGGACGCCCGAAGCGATCGAGGAACTGCGTGCGGACCTAGGTAGGATAGGAGAGTGGTCCGAAAAATGGCAAATGCCGTTTAACTTGGGTAAATGCAAAGTGATGCACATTGGCTACGCCAATCCCAAGTCGGACTACTCGATGTTGGGCAGTAATATCGAGGTGACTGATTTAGAAAAGGACTTGGGTGTGCTAATTAGCAGCGACCTTAAGTTTACGAAACAGTGTGTAGAGATGGAAAAGAAAGCCCAGAAACTATTGGGTTATATCAGGAGGCAATTTCAGTTTCGAAACAAGGAGATTGTGCTCTCACTGTACAATTCCTTGTTCGGCCGTACCTGGAGTATGCTGTGCAGTTCTGGTCGCCCACCCTCAGGAAAGATATTGAGAGGCTGGAGCGAGTGCAGGCGAGGGCCACAAAGTTGATCCCTTCCGTTAGGCATATGGGCTACAATCGACGGTTACGCGCCCTGAACTTGTTTTCGCTTGAAACTCGGAGGCTGCGCGGTCAACTGATCGAGGTTTTCAAGCTCTTACGAGGGTTCAACGATGTCGATTTTAGAAGTATGTTTAGTTTAAATGATAACCCAACTCGCAACAATGGTTGGAAGTTGGATTTGAAACGGTTTAGGACTAGTGTGTGTGGGAATTACGTTACGTATAAGATCTGTGACACATGGAACAGGTTACCTTCGGAAGTTGTGAACAGTTCCTCTGTGGATCAGTTCAAGAAAAGGTTAGACGAAATCTTGCACACTATTTGAGTGTGTAAAGACATTTAGGACCTCAGTCTGCGGAAATTTCTTTTCCTGTAAAATAGTTGATATCTGGAACCAACTTCCCAGAGGATGTTTCCAGTCAAAGTGTAAATCTGTTTAAAAATAGGCTAGACAAAGTACAGAACACACTCATAGTTTAAGATTAAAACCTCAGAAAACTCTGCAGGAGTTCGCTTGCTCGGTGTCTCTGTGAGCAAGCTAAATATAGAGCTATTTACATATTCTCCACTTTCCTGTAAAATTTCCTTGGCTACTTTCCGGGTCAAGGTATTTTCTTCAACCTTTTTCCGTACCTGCCTCTGGCAGGGAGGGAGCGGAGTGGGGAGAGAGCCTTCTACTTTTCTATCCAGTTTTCTACTACTGCTAGCATAGTTTGAAAGACAAAATTTTCCGTGGCACCCGTTGCCATTGGTACCTCCTCGGTATGGGCCGCAAGGCCTTTTGAGGTACTTCTTTTCCTTGTAACTCCTTGTAACTCACCAGCTATCTGCAAAGCAGACAGGATCCAGCTTTGGGACATGGTATTTGTCATTTACCATTACTTATTCGGACTATAGTGGATTTAATTATCCCAGAAGAATTCCTTGTTCCATGCACTGTCTGTGTGTATCATAAAAAACTCAGGGGACCATTCTGAGTTCATTCCCATATATATATATATATATATATTAATTATATATATAAGCAAACAACCACAAGGAAAAGGAAACACAAAGTCCGAGCGCTTTCGTAATATATTCACATTATCAAGTAGGAACAGAATAATGTGATAATGTGATAATGTGATAATGTGAATATATCACGAAAGCGCTCGGACTTTGTGTTCCTTTTCCTTGTGGTTGTTTGCTTATTAAAAGGTCACGTGTTATTTTGTGATTTTAGTGCATATATATTATATATATATATATTTAAACAGTATATGAAAATTATTTCGCTAAACTACTACGTGAATAATATTTATGATAAAAATAACCATGAAGGAAATTTAATACACAAAACAGTGCTCAAGCGCTTTCGTTTAATGACACCCTCAGGAACACTAAAATTGATAAGAGAGAGTATATACACTTCATATAGAATAACAAAAATGATATGAGTGATGCAGAGAATATTGGAGTAGGAGCATACAATCCACGTAGGAAAGCTACCAGAGCTTCAGCGCCTTGACCATCTTATCTAAATCTGACCTGAAAAAATCCAAAATTATAGGATCGAGGTTGGCTAAGGTTGAAATTGTTTGTAAGTTGAATATATAATCAAGAATATATACTCAAGAATGTTCCTATTATGAATGTTGCTTGAGTGGAACAAAACCGAAGAATTAATCCAATCAATAGAGTGAGACAACTCTGACAAATGGACAAGCAGGGCGTTAGACGACTGTCCCGTTGTAACGGAATATTGATGTTGTTTTACAAATGTGTTGAAATCTTTTCACGTCTGTCCACTGTAAAAGAAGTCACATTGTTTACACCCCATTTTTATACATAATGCCTGAATTATTGGTAGGACTATTCTTTATTATGACATTTTTCACTGTATTGTCATATGAAACTACTCCATTAATGTTCAAAAGATTAACTACATTGGCAATGCCTTAAAAGCCTCGGGAAAAAAGGAAGTACTAAAATATTCTTCGACAAATTGCGAGGGTTATTATTTAGATGATAGAAGGTTCGTTTTGCCTTGTTAAAGCAAGATTCCCCAAAACGCAGGTGGGTAACTCAAATCGCCTCCAATGCTGTTGGTATTTTCTAGTTCAGCATTCATGTAGTCCGGGCTGTTGATCCTAAGAGTACGGAGAAACATAAAAGAGAATATGGCTTTCTTGATGGGGGTGCCATGTCCGGAGGAAAAGTGTACCAAGAACAAGTTGTTGTTTTATTTCCCATAGATACTAAACTTAAAACCTGGGCGTTCCCTACGTGGACGCACATACAAACACGAGATTAAATTGTTTTGTTCCACTTCCAAAGTAAACTTAATGGAGAGGACTTTATTATTTAAATGAACGAAGTAGTCCAAGTCACACCTCATTAGCCAGATACACAAAATATCATCGCCGTACCGCAACCACGGGTGCCAACCTCCAGGATTCTCGGGATGTAAGTTATCTGGTTTTAGGCGAATTTGTCTACAACAATTTGTCTAAAGATACAATTCATCTACAACAATTTGTCTACAACAATTTATCTACAACAATTAGTCTACAGATACAATTTATCCACATTAATTTGTCTACAGATACAATTTGTCTAGAGAAACTATTACTAATATTGGACCTAGTATGTTTCATGGACTGCTCTCGATTTTCCTACGAAATTGAAAACAAGGGCAGTCGATGACCCTGATTTTGTTTCTGCAATCGGTTTTCTTGAGAAACCTAACCTGACCTAACCTGACCTAACCTAACCTAACCTGACCTGACCTAACCTAACCTGACCTAACCTGACCTAACCTGACCTAACCTAACCTGACCTAACCTGACCTAACCTAACCTAACCTAACCTAACCTAACCTAACCTAATCGAGTTTCTTATACTATTGTTTTTTGCAAGATATCGCACTAATTCTTGTCATTTTTTGTGAATTTGTATGGCGTAAGCGCCACACCAGCTCGGACTTATTCAAAAAGATGTTGGAGTGTATTGCGTCGTCTCAGTAAATAAATTTATTCAATATCCAATAACATTTTCCGGATCATATGTAGAATTCGGACCCCAGCCTTTTTTAGTTAGCTTTATAAGGCTAACTAACGAAAATATCACGACCTAACCTAACCAATCGTTAGGTTAACTGTACGCCCTTGACGATTGGTTAGGTTAGGTCATGATATTTTCGTTAGTTAGCCTTATAAAGCTAACTAAAAAAGGCTGGGGTCCGAATTCTACATATGATCCCATTTTTCTTTATCATTTCTCAAGAAAACCGATTGCAGAAACAAATTTTTCATTTTTTTTTTAAATTAATAATAATTAACATCAAATAGCTTTCATTTTTCCTCTCTAGACAAATTGTATCTGTAGACAAATTATTGTAGATAAATTGTATCTGTAGACTAATTGCTATAGATAAATTGTTGTAGACAAATTGTTGTAGATGAATTGTATCTTTAGACAAATTGTTGTAGACAAATTCGCCGGACACCAAGTTATCTCAATAAAATTCCATATAAATATTGGAGAGGATGGACGACAAAGGATTATCAATGGCCATCCCAAAAACCCGCTGATAATATTGACTATTAACTGTGAATTTGCAGTCTTTGATGCAAAGTTTAATATATATTATATATATATATTATATATATATATATATTATATATATATATATATATATTTTTAAGTGTCTCAAAGATAACACAAATTTAAAAATAAGCATTTATATCGACGTAGTGTTGCTATAAAAATAATGGCATTCATTGGAGAAAATGGCACTGACTTTATTAAGAACTGACAGATATTTTTGTAATAAACGTATAAGAGGAAATTTTATTATAAGAAAAAATGTTAAAAAAATACACACACACACACACACACACACACACACACACACACACACACACACACACATATATATATATATATATATATATATATATATACACACTCGTATATGTCATTTCTATAAAATGGATGCTCGCAACGAAGTATAATGAAAACCTGAAAAATTTAAAATATTTTGAAAGAATTTATTTTGTAATGAAAAACGTGAATTTCGTCATTTTAAGTAAATGGACGTTGAATTTAATATTTTGCACAGCCAAAAGACTGCAGAGTATTCAAATAAAAGGGGGGTAAAATAATGCGATTTTGAAAATTTTCATTGCATAGTAATATCTGGAAATATAGTTTGCAAGTTATCGTCTCCGAAAATAGAGTTCGCCATAGGCTATATGGGGTTCAAATAAGGCTGCGGAAATGAAAATCAATCCAAGTAGCTAACCTGGGGTTCCCTTATGATCTTTGTTCGCACTTGTTTTGCAATCCTTTTTAGAATTAGAGCAATGAACTATACTGGTTATTTAAGTCTTCGAGGTCTGAGGCTTTCCCGAATCCCCTCGTTAGAGGCCAATTTGGGACAAATATACTGTGCAGCGTTGACTAAAAAGAATATATAAATGAATTTTTTTCATACTTCTTTAAAACCCTGCATGACAATTATACTAGACAATGCTTATTTTGAAATATACCTTTCGTGTAAGTTGATTTTGGCAAGAAGAAAAAACATAAAAGAGGTCTTCAGCCATAAAAAGTTTGGAAACACTGATCACTAATCTATTTAATTAGTTGAATCTGAAGAAACCTTGAGAAATAAAAGACTGAAACTTACAAAACTTCATTTATTTCTGCAGTCTGACAGATTAGACGTCTTTCCAATTCGACCTTATTGCATTTGCCCATTATTTTATAATGGATGTATACTTTATTATTGGGTTTTTCCTTCAGAAAGATAACAGATTGTAGGTTTTATTCCGCGTATACTTATATGCATATACCTATACATTTCTAATATTTCATTACTTAATAACTAATAAATGTTGTATATTAAAACCGTCCTTTCACCATTTCATAATTAGAGCAACAACTTTCTCTAATTTCGTAGAAATTAGGAAAAGATGATACCGCTATCAATAGACTGTAGCATAGTAAGGCCATAAAAGTCCTCACTAGGCTATAGTTTTTAAAGAAGGATAAATATTGACTTAGCCTCCTTAAGGACCTAGTTTACACAAACCAATACACAAACCCTCAAACAGTGATGCCGCCTTTGCAGTTGTAATAGAAAATCAAGATCGTTGAGTGGTTGCATATGGCAAATTCTGTGACGCAAGTGCAGAGGAACTCATGCATCAAAGATCGATCCGATAGAAAGACAATACCACGAATTGTTAGAAAATTTTAAAAAAAGTAACTGAAATCAGTCGACATAAGGGTAATAGTAGTAGGCGATGATTCACAAGAACTGGGCAACACGTAAATATGTTTCATGAAATTATTGCGTGCAGTCCGCATAAAACAATTAGACTTAGGTATTTTACGAACATCTGTACATCGTACACTTCGTACCGAATTAAATCGTTTTCACTACAAAATAAATTCACAAGCTTCACTCACTAATGTTCAGAAACAAAAATGAATGCAATTCACAACATGGAGAATCAGCAAAACGAGAAGAGCCTGAGATTTTGAAATACAGTACATCCACTTCACTGACGAATGTTATGTACATCAGTCTGAGAAGATTAATAAACAAAACTTTCATTAATGGGAAGTCATGATGGAACTCCAATACAGCTACCATGTAGTATTGCTAAACTCAACACGTGGATCGCTGTTGGGTGGTATGGTGTAATAGGTCCCTACTTCTTTGAGAATGAAACTAAAATTGCAGTTACGGTAACGCAAAATTCATATCGTCAGATATTATAAGATTTCTACTTAACACAACTAATAGTTTGTCTAATAAAAGAAATAACTGCACTATCCCAGATTCACAGTGGTTTCACAAGGGCGAGGCACCTTCACACACTGCTTGTGAAACTCTCAACTTTTTGAGGAAGTATTTTTTTGGGCAACCAATCTCCCTTCATGAGCCAAAGAAATGGCTCCCATAGTCACCTAACCTCACATCCTGACTTTTTTTTGTGGGGCTACATAAAAGACAATCTATTCTACCAAATTTTAGACACTTGAAGACCTAAAGACCAAAATCTGAGGTAATCAACAACATCCCAGCTGAGCTATTTCCAAAAATTATGTCAAATATATTTGTAAGGTTGAATATTGTGTTGGAAAAAAAAAATGACGATTACATTATATATATATATATATATATATATATATATATATATATATATATATATGCACACCCACAAAAATGAAAAGAGATTCCAATGCCTTTTGTGTATTCAACAGTACACCTCGTGTATATATATATATATATATATATATAATATATATATATATATATATATATATATATATATATAGGGAATGAACTCAGAATGGTCCCCTGAGTTTTTTATGATACACACAGACAGTGCATGGAACAAGGAACTCTTCTGGGATAATTAAATCCACTATAGTCCGAATAAGTAATGGTAAATGACAAATACCATAGTTTTTCTTTTTCATGATGCTAGCCCGACGTGGGCAACGGGTCACTCGCAAAGAGGTCCCATAAATATAGCTTCCCTCACCAGCTATCTGCAAAGCAGACAGGATCCAGCTTTGGGACATGGATCTAGGGTTTAAAGCACCTAGCCCTGCTACATTTAGACGTGAAGGCAGCGAGTCTTTTGCTTATATTGAGGTTCTAAATGTAGCATGGCTAGGTGCTTTAAACCCTAGATCCATGTCCCAAAGCTGGATCCTGTCTGCTTTGCAGATAGCTGGTGAGGGAAGCTATATTTATGGGACCTCTTTGCGAGTGACCCGTTGCCCACGTCGGGCTAGCATCATGAAAAAGAAAAACTATGGTATTTGTCATTTACCATTACTTATTCGGACTATAGTGGGTTTAATTATCCCAGAAGAGTTCCTTGTTCCATGCACTGTCTGTGTGTATCATATATATATATATATATATATATATATATATATATATATATATATATATTATATATATATTATACTATGTATATAAGAAAATAGCAAATCTCTAACTATAAATGCAGGCGAACCAAACTGCTACATGAGTACTGATTCACCATAATTCAATTCCATAATAGCAATTCGAACATGTTTTACTCTTGAAGGCAATTTAGGAGACTCGACAAATATAATTTGATATAAAGTCGTTGAGCAAAACTCATTTAAAATGGAATCCTTTTCATTTTTCATTATTCATTCGACCGTTTCGTTTTCAAATTATTATCATGCATCTCTCTTCAGTAATACACAATTAACTGCCAGATTTTTCATTTCTAATTGCGTTATAAACTTTGGGTATGCACGCATTAAATTTCGTCATTATATACATGGGTATGTCTAGTAAATTTTCCCTAAAACAATAATTTTCGTTAATGAACGCTGAGTATCGTGTTTATATATTAGAACCCGTCTGCAGTTTAATGCAAAGAGGCGCATATTACGCATGTTTTGCATAAACTTTCCTAAATACATTAAATTTTATAGTTATTTGAAGTTATTGAAAAGTTTCTTTGAAGGTATGAGAAAGTAATTATAATAGAGCAGTTTTGTATATTTTCTCTTAACAACTTAGTAATAAAAATATAAAATAGTTCATCACGTATTATGAACTGCTTCGTCGAATTATGAATGCTGGAGAACGCATACACACCGACCCTGACGTTGTTAGTAGGGTTATTCATTCAATGTTACGACGAGCTAAAATGTGTATTCAAGTTGAAGGCGACCATTTTGAACATTTATTGTAGACTGAGCTGTACATACTTAGCACTTGTTCAATTAAAGAGATTTTTATGTGCGAACCACTCTTTAACTTCAAATACCCATTGCTCCGTAACCGTTGAGAATTGGACCCATGTTCATAGAACATTATTGACTGTGAATGACCTCAAAAGTAATCTCCTGAAATATTGACATAAAGTCCTGGGACACCCTGTATAACTAGAAAGAAAATTGATGTACTTGAAATGCCTAATATTTAAGTACCATACTATCTATATACAAACTATATTGTCAAGTTTTTAAATAAGTAATTAAATGTAAGTATTAAAACACCACATTGAGCATACTTAGTTAATGGGTATACACTGCAACTTTAATTAAGAAATTAGTAGGTTGTATTCTGAATACACGACCATAAATATGTCGAGTTAAATTCATGCTACTACATTCTTATCGAAGTCTTTGTAAGGTAAACCGATATTTCATATCCATTTTTTAAACCTTATCCATAATTTGTACGAAATTATTAATTGTCCAAATTAAGAAATCTGAAATTGGTAACTTTAGTTTGTTGTTATTAAGAATCCTTTGGGCATTATACTACCTTATAATGTTTATATTTCTTCGTAAAGTTACACACAGTTTTGTTTGGTATTAGTCTACTGCAACTTAATTCTCAACTTTCGTATCTGCTTATCCTGGATAAAGTTTTGCCCACCAACTCACGATTCTGCCCCTTGGTCCGGTCCTGTTACTGTTACCACCCCTCGTGTTGGGGCCCTTGTAACCATTAACAATCGTGATCAAGTCATCATCAAGTCACCAAGTCGTGATCAAAAAGTCGTCATCAAGATTGATTTTATCTCCACTGGATACAAACCCCATCGCTGTCATTTGTATTCGCTTCATATTTTTTTAGTTTATCTTCATTTTCTTTATTCATTTTTATCAGTGTATATTTGTACACTATATATTTAGATTTATCTGTTTTAATTACCAAACCCTCGCCTATTCAAACGAATTACTTACAAATAAATCATTATAGCAACAAAGTTCATTAATAACCAGTTTTGGGGTATTTTCATATACAAGTAAAAACGTTTGTAAATACAACTCATTATTACTGCATCGCATACCAAATTGCATCATTTTACGTAAGAATACACCAAAATCTACCTCATTATAACAACGAAAATCTACCTCATTACTTGCCAAGCAACCAAAAATTATTAGTTCATTCGTGTGAAGATTGTCCTAAACATGCTTATTTTTCTGATCGCAACTTGCTTGGTTAAATTGACCAAGAATTTTGGATGTTGCAAGATTTTTTTTCCTTATCTGTGTACTATAATGTATAATACTGTAACATCTTCATTTTGCCAACGCTGACTTGATAAATTGAACAACCTATATAATAAACCAAGCTGCAAATTAAACTAGTTTTGCTAAACGACCTCAGGATGTTATGGCAGGATTTTGCTGTAATTCACTTCTGCTTGATAATGATCCTGCAGAATGGCCTTGCAATTTGCATTCTCGGACTGGGAAATGAAAATCATGAACACTAATTCCTGGCAATTAAATTTAATCTGACGAATTATCACTGTTCACAGCCGGCTATAAATTTAGTGTTACACCACTGTACTATTATTTTTTGAAAATGAATAATGATAAAATGAACAAACTTTGATCGTATTCAAACTTTTTAACTTGTAAGATTGGCTAAAATTAACTGAAAACTTTCTTTTAAAATTTATATAAAATCTCTAAATCAATAATTAAATCGATGTTGCACTAAGTTAAATTTGATCCCACATGATCAAAGTTTTGGAAACTAAGATAAACACAGTATTAAAATTAACACAGTAAATCTGTACAAATTTCAACTGTTCTTGTTTAATATTCATCCAATTCTTAATACCTACAAATTTTCTTTTTCCGGATACATTTAAAATTTCAATAAAATTAAAATGAACGTCCTGAAGTTCACAAAGAAATATGTACATATATAAACGATTTGCATCCTTCTCTTAGAATTAAAGAGAGAACTTTTGAATATTTTACGATATCAGTGGAATAATTATTTGGAATCAAATTGAGGTAAAACAATTTTAGGGTAACTTTCTATTCGATCTTTTTCTCATTATAAAATTGGGGAAAGATTTTTTTCCAGTCAAATAACATATAAGTCAAATAAGGGAGCTTAAAGGTTTGTTCTCATAAAGTTCTGAAATGGTTTTATGCTGGTTTTTCATATAACAGATATTTTGATTTACTGTTTTTTTTTTACTCTTTCTAGTTTCGGAATTTTTGCAATGTGCTTACACTTCTTTATACAGTGTTACTATATATATATATATATATATATATATATAATAGGTAAGTAGTTTAAGTTCATTTACTCCTTTTGATCTGTTGAAGTAGTGTATGCATGTTGGCACATATTACCGTTATCAGTTAAGGTGCCTTAAATGCAAACCTATTAACAACAAGAAAATACCGCACAAAAAAGATCAGGAGGAGTGTTTAATGCTTAAAAAAAAATCTACAGTAAACTGTACCAAAAAGATAGACTTTTTCATACCAATTCGTTTAAGAACATTATTACTGAAAAATAATAGTATGTACCATACATTATTATAGTATGTATACATACATAGAGAGATACGCGATCTCGTATGCATGAACAAATAAAAAAAAGAAGCACCATTCTTTAATTAAATTAACAGTGATAAGAACATGTTTTCTTTATGGATATTTAAGATCTTTATTACATAATATCATTATACACTAAAGCGATAACTTCACAGCAAAGCCTAAGATGCTTAATTCTTTGTCGAAAGAAATGTTTAAGATTGAAAATACGTTAAAAATAGATTTAAGATTAAATTATGAAATACAGTACAGTACAGGGTGGTCCAAAAGTCCCTATCTATTTTGCTAAAATAATATATATATATATATATATATATATATATATATATATATATATATATATATATATATATTACAGGCAAAGTATGAAATTCAGGTATTCTATACAATACCTAAGCATTCTATACATTGCCATATGGTTTTTGAGGGATCAAATGTAGAATTCGGACCCCAGCCTTCTTTAGTTAGCTTTATAAGGCTAACTAACGAAAATATCACGACCTAACCTAACCAATCGTTAGGTTAACTGTACGCCCTTGACGATTGGTTAGGTTAGGTCATGATATTTTCGTTAGTTAGCCTTATAAAGTTAACTAAAGAAGGCTGGGGTCCGAATTCTACATTTGATCCGTTTTTGACTTAGAATAAAATATGAATAACTTGGGGAAAAGTTTATTATTCTACCCTAATCTAATCTCCTTTTCAAGTGTTTGGACTGAGAAAAGCTAGTGAAGATTTTCTAAATGACAATACAGCATATTAGGGGTGAGTGAGTGTGTGTTTTGAAGATTGTTTAGCCTTCGTCACAGCAAAGATCATATATCGGAGGAGACCTACAGCTTTATGTGGAATCCGAACCACGGATCGCTACATCATCTGGATGCAGAGGAAGATCCAATGTCGCTTAATAATGGCAAAGTCGTGGTCCCAGCATATTAGGAACGGACAAAACTATATGTAGATATAATTTAAATATATACTTCATGTTATACAAAAGAATCATTTTACAATTTCGGAAAGATGTTCGCCTAAAACAAAAATTTTTAAAGAACAAAAAATTCCCAATTGGTGTTCTATTTTTCTTCGCATATTTTATTTTTTGTGACTGTAATAAAACTTCAAAAGCAAAACCCAATTATTACTTAGTATTTTTTATGCTTTTTAGGTGTTTTTAGGTAAATATTTTTCCAAAACTGTGCATACTTCGTGTTAGAGTAAACACGTTAGTATTTATGAAATGAAAAAATTAAATACGAATCTCTATCTACTACACGCAAAAAATATTGGTACTTTTGCATTATCCTCCCAACACTAATTTTTTTTATAACGGCTAACGCCTGCGGCGGGCTGTTTTTACCGTAACCTAACCTAACCAAACCTAACCTAACCTAACCTAATACCAACACTAATTTTTTTTATAATGGAAGGAAAATAAAGTACCATAACCAAAACCAAACCAACATTATATAAAAAAATTAGTGTTGGGAGGATAATACAAAAGAACCAAAATATTTTTTATATATACACATCTCTTTGAGGGTATAGGACCCCTACGCCGAATTATACATCACTTTCATTGTCGACAAGGTTGCAATGTGAAGACATTTCAAAACTAACAAACGCTGCAATATGAATAACATCCTCCCAAACTAAGACTGCAAGTAACAGGGCACCCTTTTCTGATGTTTGCGCTTTCTTTATGAGTGTAGAGTTGCGAAATAAAATTTTAAAAACGCCCAAAATGACTAATTAGTAATGTTTCTTTACTCTTTTTAATATTATTTTTTGGCGAAAATAGTAAAATTTCAGAAACTGAACCCAAAATTACTAATTAGTAAAGCATTAATAATTTAGGGGGCTTTATAGAAAATACTTTTTGTCCAACGCTTTTCCGCAACTGTACCATGATAATCTTCGATGAAAATGGTATTAAAGTTTAAAGACTTGAAGTTTAAAATGAGGCAAATATCCTGCATGACTATTCTTTTGGAATTTATTTTTTCTTATCTTTTGTTTATGTTTCCTCCCCTTTTTGCCCCTTTTCCAAACTACGTTCCAGTTTATTCTCTGAATAAACGTCAGACGTCGAAACAAGTATAGGGGAAAAACCCTTTTCTTTGAGCTAAAAAATTAGTGGAATTTCTCTCTCTGTGCTCTCTAAAAAATTATTAAAATTATTTAGTAATTAATTTAGCGAATCCAGTTTTACTATATTTTAGTTAAATTTATTTACTCTCACTATTAATATAGAGTGTATTAATCATATTGCAATATAGATGTTTGTTGCAAGAATTGGCAGTACATCTGACTGTGGCTTTGTAAGGTTACCTAAACATTTTAACCCTTTCATACCTGATTTTCGTTTACTTTTCATGCCACAAAAAACCACTTGTGTTATATCTCCAGAATGACTAAAATCTCATAAATTTGATGGTCTCATTTGCGCCCATATGGCATGAAAGGGTTAATGATGAGAGTAACCTCGCTAAGGGGACCAAGAGGAGATAAGGTGCATAAATGCGGACAGCAGTAAATGAAGGTTTGGCATATGAGGGTGAGGTCCTAGAGTTGAGAAGTCAAATCCTCACTTAGTGTTGAGTGCATTTATAAATATTTTAACATAGACTACCACTAACTTTTTAAATTCAGTGAATAATTTAACTGAAATCGCTGAAGTAATACAATTAACACAGCAACATTCAATAATTTATCCGGAAAGTCTCAAACTACTTGCATCAGCGAAACTTAACCGAATAAGTTACGATTTCTGCTCTCCCTCCAAAGAAAATCACCAAAATACGATGTTGTCCGTGCGTGCGAATAAAAGAATTAAGTACAAAACCAAGTCATATAAATGCCAACATTAGTAAGATGGCTCCTCATCATTCATATATGAAAACTTCCTTCAAAAGCGCACGTCTGACAAATTCTAATTTTAGAAGATAAATGGTTAAAGTTAAACCATGGTTAAACCATTTGTCTTCTAAAATTTGAACCATATAAATTTTATATGGTTAAGTTTTACACTTTACTTAACTCAAAATAGATTTTTGTCCAGTTCTGTATTTTATTTATTTTATAAAGTGTAAAGTAGTGAATCTGTTTCCATTATACAGGCTCTCTCTCTCTCTCTCTCTCTCTCTCTCTCTCTCTCTCTCTCTCTCTCTCTCTCTCTCTCTCTCTCTCTCTCGGAACAAGGAGATTGTGCTCTCGCTGTACAATTCTCTGGTTCGGCCGCACCTGGAGTATGCTGTGCTGTTCTGGTCGCCCACCCTCAGGAAAGATATTGAGAGGCTGGAGCGAGTGCAGGCGAGGGCCACAAAGTTAATCCCTTCCGTTAGGCATATGGGCTACAATCGGCGTTTACGTGCCCTGAATTTGTTTATGCTGGAAACTCGGAGGCTGCGTGGTCAACTGATCGAGGTTTTCAAGTTCTTACGCGGGCACCAATGTCGATTTTAAAAGCATGTTTAGTTTAAATGATAACCCAACTCGCAACAATGGTTGGAAGTTGGATTTGAAACGGTTTAGGACTAGTGTGTGTGGGAATTACCTTACGTATAAGATCTGTGACACGTGGAACAGGTTACCTTCAGAAGTTGTGAACAGTTCCTCTTTGGATCATATCAAGAAAAGGTTAGACCAAATCTTGCACACTATTTGAGGGTGTAGAAATTTTTCCCTGGCACCCGTTGCCATTGGTACCTCCTTGGTATGGGCCGCAAGGCCTTTTGAGGTACTTATTTTCCTTGTAACTCCTTGTAACTCTCCTTGTAACCTCCTATATTATTATTGTTACCAACATCATCGGGGTTCGGTTATAGTGAAACTCCTTTACCCACTTTCACCCATGTATGAAAGAGGTAGCCTTCCTGGGTCTACTCTCATTTCTTTACTTCCCTTTTATGTGACAGGCTTCATGGACGGTCCAGCCTATTAGTTTAGTGAAACTACCCTGTGTGAAGTGAGGGGACAAGATTACTGAAACTACACTTTATTCTTAGATAACAACCAAGTTACACTGAATAGAGCTTAACAACATGCTTTCAACTGCTTTAATACTTAAGAGAAATTGACATATTACATTACCTTAATGGTCTAAGACCCACGCTCTGCCAAAGCAGATTTAGATTTGTGCTCTACTTTTGTTAACACTACACGTATAGGAACTGCTAAAAAGGGTTTTTCTCATGAGAAAAGCATTATGGGCGAGGATTAACTATCCCTAACAATGCTCTACAATATTATTGTCACAAGAGGAGGGGGCGAAGCCCTCTCTGTGACCTGCGATTGTCGTGGTCACACCTCGACTCTCTCTCAGAGAAAAAGAAACGTTGCCTCAACGGCTATTCTTCAAAGTCGTTTCGTGAGTCGGTCCTCACTTACGAGTCGGCCTCGTATAGACCCACAAGTAAATGCGTGCATACACTGTATCAGCACCAGTTGACCCTCACACACAATGTATAAGCAGAAAACACAGTCTTCACGGTGTCTACAAAGCACCGATCCACCAATATA
Source organism: Bathynomus jamesi (assembly GCA_023014485.1). Classification (NCBI taxonomy): domain Eukaryota; kingdom Metazoa; phylum Arthropoda; class Malacostraca; order Isopoda; family Cirolanidae; genus Bathynomus; species Bathynomus jamesi. The sequence continues at coordinate 1,176,658 of JAJOZX010000270.1, read as the reverse complement.
TTCATGCAAGATACAAGTATCTCACAACATTGAAACACCCCCAAAAAATGCTCCGCATTTTATTGAGTGGAGTATATACGTGGGGTGAACTTCCTAACGAGACTTTCGTGACCTATGAAGCTGGTGTGTTTTCAGCGCAAACAAACAACACCAGTAATAAAATAATAATACATATATTCGCTCACTAGACTGTGGTAAATCAAATCATTGATGCTCCAAGTTAAAATTATTAGAATTATTAGAATTATAGAATTATTACTTTAGAACTTTTCTTTCCTCCATATTTTTAATGTGAGCCTTTGTATTTGGAATATCAAACCCATGGTTTAAAATTGAGAGTCTTTTGTTATTAATAATTCTTCAAGTTGAACAGCTTTACGATGAATATTCTTATATTTGTCCCAATTAAAAAAAAGAAAGATTAAAAGAGGCATTCAATATATTTTGCCCCACCCTTTTTGCTTAGTTAAATAATAGGCCATGGGGTTGAAATTTCTTTTGGGCTGTACGTTTGAACTTTCTGCGCTTCACATAACTGGATTTTTCCAGTTTGAACCTCCCCTTCTTGTATAAAACCACTTTTAAACGACCTTGTATAAAATCGATGGTTAACGCAATTTCGAAAATGGCGTCTGACACTGATGTGCGTCGTAAACAGAGAGCTGTTAACGAGTTCTGAACCGCAGAGAAGGAAACAGTTGGAAATACTCACAAACGTCTACAAAACGTTTACGGAGATACTGTTGTTGATCGAAGCACAGTTGGACGCTGGTCTAAACGTGTGAGATCATCGGAGAGAGGGAGAGCCAGCTTCGATGATGAGCCACGCAGCAGTCGCCCGGCATTGGCTGTGACATCTCACACTGTGTAGCGTGCTAACAGCATTATTCGATCAAATCGGCGCGTCACATACAAGGAGCTATCATTGGAGCTAGGAATTAGTGAAGGAAGTGTGAATACGATAATTCAGCAACTGGGATACTCAAAAGTGTGTTCATGGTTTGTTCCTCGCCAACTGACTGAAGATCACAAAGCCCAAAAAAAGAAATTGCCTCTGAGTCGTTGGTTCGATACGAGACAGAAGGGGATGACGTCCTTTCACGAATTGTGACTGGGGATGAGACTTGGGTACACTACTTTCAACCTGAAACAAAACGCCAATCCATGGAGTAGCATCACGCAGACTTCCCACGCAAGAAAAAGTTCAAGATGGCTCCCTCCCCCCTCAACTCAAAGGTATATATTGCTACCCTAAAGAGAGACTCCAGAGACGTATAAAGCGAGTTCGACCGTAGTAAAAACTGGAAGACGTCCTTCTTTTGCACGATAACACAAGACCACACAACAGTTTGCAAACAAGAGAGGCTATCAAAAAAATGCGCTTGACTGTGTTACCCCACCCTCCATACAACCCAGATCTGGCACCTTCAGACTTCCATTTGTTTGGGCCAATGAAGGATGCTATTCGTGGAAGAAAGTTTCAGAGTGACGATGAGGTTGTTCAGGTTAAGAGGTGGCTCCAGCAGAACCCAGCGGACTTTTACCAGCAAGGAATAAAGGCCTTTGTCTCGAGGTGGAGGAAAGCCGGAGAAAAGGATGGAGACTATGTGAAAAAATAAAAACTTGTAAAAAAAGGTATGTAACTACTTATGTACAAAATTTCTGGAACTTACATGGAAACTTGGAAAGAAAAAAAAAGTGGGGAAAAATATATTGAGTGGCCCTCGTGTGTATATATATATGTGTATATATATATATATTTTTTTTTTATTTCTTTTTTTTTTGCCCTGAATTTATAATATTTATTTACACTCTATGATAGCTTCATATTATTGTCATTATTATCATATAACTAAATTATTGAAATAATTGTACTTCTTTCTTTTAAAACTTCATTGTAAAATATTTTAATGAAATTTCTGAATGCGAAATTACTTACACATACTATTATAATGAATCCTTTAAAAGGAGATTTTACCATCTTTTTAACTTGTTTTACCTTTTACCTTTAATATAAGTTCCACCGACAACGCTTTGAATATCGAAGTTCATTTATAAAATGGAAGGATGATTCCGAACTTTGATATTAAGTTTTATGCACTTCTAAATTAGTAGTCTTCACTTCTTGAATATTTGGTTATAGAAACTGTAAAGAAGTAAACCTTATTTTAAACTTAATGTTTCCGTTTTGAATCGTATATGTTACAGTAAGATTGTAAAACTAGTGAGTGATTTCACGAAATCCCTGAAATTTTCGGTGCTCTTCCAATACGTGCTCTACCGTAAAATGTACATTCCAATATGTGCTAACTAACGAAAATATCACGACCTAACCTAACCAATCGTTAGGTCAATTGTACGCCCTTGACGATTGGTTAGGTTAGGTCGTGATATTTTCGTTAGTTAGCACATATTGGAATGTAAATTTTACGGTAGAGCACGTATTGGAAGAGCACCAAATTTTCAGTAATTTTGAGTAAGTACTGTTTTACTCAAGGATTTCAGGAAGTTACTAGCCTAACCTAATCTACCCTGAAGTTCCTGAGTGAAATCACTAGTGTCATAATTTTACTGTAACATATTCAGGACATTTCGCCAAGCACTCTACTTTGATGTCTCATTTCACTAATTAATCATGACTTGATTGCAAATTATATATATATATATTATATATATATATATATATAGAGAGAGAGAGAGAAGAGAGAGAGAGAGAGAGAGAGTGTGTATAAAGTAATGCAAGTGAAGAGACAAATTCGGTTTGAACTGGTTTAAATTAGTTTCAACTTTTTTTCATAAACCTTACTATCAAATACACAGTTGTTATAAAGTACATGTAATAAATAATAAAGGGTGATCCAGAGAAATGGGACCCAAAAGAAACCCCTGTAACTCTTAAAGTATAAGTCCTTTTATAAAATCATACACATCATTCGAAAGAGGATAGTTACAAGTTTGTACAGGATTGTATAGGTTTTGACAATACACGACAAGATAAGATACAAAACAAAATAAATGTGTTAGTTAAAACTAACCCTTCAAGATGACTGCATGGACTGTGGAACAGCTGCGTTTCATAACTGAGCAATATTATGAGCATGGAAGAAGTGTAGTTTCAGCTCAAAGATCTTTCAAGACAAATTTTCAGATGTCAAAATCACCTTCTAAGAGCTGAAACTACACTTCTTCCATGCTCATAATATTGCTCAGTTATGAAACGCAGCTGTTCCACAGTCCATGCAGTCATCTTGAAGGGTTAGTTTTAACTAACACATTTATTTTGTCTTGTATCTTATCTTGTAGTGTATTGTCAAAACCTATACAATCCTGTACAAACTTGTAACTATCATCTTTCGAATGATGCGTATGATTTTCTAAAAGGACTTATACTTTAAGAGTTACAGGGGTTTCTTTTGGGTCCCATTTCTCTGGATCACCCTTGTCCATGTTCACTCGCGTTAATATAATTCAAATCGAATTTGTCTCTTCACTTGCGTTAATTATACACTCCCGGTATATATATATATATAAATTTCAGAGAATCTTTCTTGACAAGAAGCAAACCCTTTGATCTGCTGTCGATCTGCTTTTAATGTACTACCAACGTACTCTGCAAATACTTTACAGTTTGCAGAGTACCATTTAAGCTCATTTATAATCTCACTCTGAAAGCAGACAAAGAAGACAAGATTTAAAGTGCACGTTTCTTACAATTGCATTATCCAGACACCCCACCTAAAAATATGTGTATATATATATATATCTTTTTAACGGCAGCTTTTGAGCATATCTCGTTTTTTCATGTTTTTCAGAGATGTACTGGTTACTATTCACTATGTTATTAAAAAGAGCTACAGTAGCAATAATATATATATATATATATATATATATATAATATATATATATATATATCTACTGTGCAAAAGTCTTGGCCAGGTATATATTTTTCTGATTAATCACGTACATCTAAATCTTAGAGTAATGTAAATGAATATACTTGATGTTTTGAGGTTGTATACATCAAATCAATCTAATATGTAGAGGCACATTCCAATAGGGAAATTCCCAGTCAGAAATTTCAAGAAAAACCGGCGTTTCAAGACATGCAATACGAGAAATCGTCATGAAAAAAGAAGAAACAGGGACCGTATCGGACAGAAAACGCAGTGGAAGACCTCGAAAACTTTCGGAATCTGATGTTAGACACTTGAAACTTACATCCCTGAGAAATAGACGAGCATCAAGTGCCGAGCTGTCATCAGAACTTGCCAAACTTCAGGAACACAAGTGCATCCTTCCACCATTAGAAGATTACTGATTAAAAATGGTCTTCATGTGCGAGTAGCTAGAAGAAAACCATTACTTAGGAAAGGGAATAAAGCCAAAAGATTAAAATTTGCACGGGAACATCGTCAATGGAGCATGGAACAGTGGAAAAAAGTACTTTGGAGTGATGAGTCAAAATTTGAGATATTTGGGACAAAGAGAAGACAGTATGTGAGGAGAAGGACCAATGAAGATCTCAAAGACATCTGTCTACAACCAACAATTAAGCATGGAGGAGGGTCTATAAAAGTCTGGGGGTGCATATCAGCAAATGGAGTCGGTGATTTGGTGAAGATAGACGGAATCATGACAGCTGAAAAGTATAGACAGATATTAATATACCATGCAGTTCCCTCAGGATTACGTCTGATCGGCCGGAACTTTATGTTCCAACATGACAATGACCCCAAACATACTGCTAATAATGTCAAAAAATATTTGGAAAGAAAAGAGGCTGCTGGAGAGCTCCAACTAATGGAATGGCCACCACAAAGTCCAGATTTGAACATCATTGAAGCTGTTTGGGATTATCTGGAACAAAAGAAGATAGAGAAGCAACCAAATCACAGGATGAACTATGGGCTGTCTTGCAAGATGCTTGGAATAACATTCCGAATGATTTTCTCCAGTCTCTGCAGCAAAGTATCCCGAAAAGGATCAAGGCTGTTATCGAGTCAAAAGGGGGACATACCAAATATTAGGAACACATTTATTTTTGGTGATGGTTTTTGTTTCTATGTGGTGCTATGTGCTATTAGCTTAAATATACTTCATTATAATGTTCATTTGTACACTTTTATTAACCTTTATGACCTTAAAATTAATGAAATTGCAACTGGCCAAGACTTTTGCACAGTAGTATATATATATATATATAATATATAATATATATATATATATATATATACACACGGGGGGGGGGTGATACGAAAGTAATGCCTCTCATTTTATTTCTCATTAAATATAATTCTAATTACAGCGAAATTTACAGGGGATATGCATACATCCGTGGCAAATATAAAGTAAATATCATAAATAAATAAATAAATATATATATATATATATACACACATACATATATATATATATATATATATATATATATATATATAACACATTTAACTGCAAACACGCAGTATAATTAACGTAAAGAACGACCCTTGTATAGGAGATATGCCGCGCAAGATGAGAGAGAGAGAACGAAACAAATGAAAAAATGAGGTAACCACCCGGGAATCGAACCCGGGATCTTCCGATTGCCGGTCAGATATGATAACCACTACACCATGGGCCTCACCCATCCAAATGCATGCCGTAATTCTTCTACATACGTGCAGAAACCAATGCCCCAAGGGGGCACCTCCCGCATGCCGTAACATTATATACATTTAACTGCAAACACGCAGTATAATTAACGTGAAGAACGACGCTTGTATAGGAGATATGTCGCATTCATATGTAACACAATTTTATTGTATATATTTTAAAGAAATATCTGTACAATTATTTATTTTTGTGCGTTACAGGTGAAGCCCTGGAGAGTTGAATGCTGGAACATTATGACGTGCCAACGCGGATTAAAATTGTAGAATTCTAAATTAAATTAGGCTCTGTTGTTGCAATTCAGTGAGCATTCAGGAGGGAATTTCCAGGAAGAAATGCTCCGTGTCGTAACACCATTCTCTCCTTCGTCAAGAAATTTTATGAAGATGGTAGTGTTCATCCATCTAAGCACATGAGACGTCGTACAGTGATGACACCGAAGTTCAAAGAAGTCGATCGGTCACCTTTCAGCAGAAAGTGGTGTTAGCCCAAGAAGTCCCAGACGTATACTCCAGGAAGGTCTTCAGCTATGACCATACAAAATTCAGGTTGTTTTTAAGAAGACACGTGTTTTGTATGTTGCTATGGTGTCACAATCTCCCATACCTTTACTTCACTTTAGTATAATAAAAACATGATTTAATTTGTTCACTCTTGTTTTATTACGGAAACGAATGTGTCAGATATTAATGCCACACCTTGTACACAGTATTATATATATATATATATATCCCTGACTACGAATCCATCGACCACGGGATCGAGATCCGGTGACGGCAGGCGGCGCGCAACAAAACCCAGCTGCTCATCCTTCCAAACAATAAAAATTAGTTGGTAGCTAAATGGGTACCCTGGGTAACCTAGTGGTTAAGACTCTGGGCTACTGATCGGGAGGTCGTGAAATCGGGTCCTGGCGAGGAATTAGTAATATCTAACCGCCCGTGGTGGGAAGTGGTTCGGATTGTACGTTAAACTGTAGGTCTAAGGTGGAGTGACAATCTTGAACTTA
>JAJOZX010000270.1:957500-1167500 GCA_023014485.1 Bathynomus jamesi | reverse complement strand
CAACATCCCACTGCTGCCTCATTAAGTGAAGCAATTAATCCGTCGATATACACAGAGGGGAGAGCAAGGAGCCTTGTCTCACCCCACAAGAGGAGCCAAAACACTCGGATAGTACATTGCCCCACCAAACAGTGAAAGATTGGTGGAATACCAAAATTTCAATAAATTTAATATGTACATGGGAACTTCCTGTCTTCTAGTCTTGCAAATAAAATATTGTGGTTCACCCTATCATATGCCTTACTTATATCTAGGAAACAGCTATAAATAGGAACTCATTTAATCGGAGTAACAAGAGTTTTTCTAGTAGTTTCGAGAAGCAGGAAGCGACAGCAATAGGCCTGTAATTATTGCTGGACAGAATGTCTCTGTACTTATTTTTGACCAGGGGCAAGATATATACCCTCATGAACTCTGCAGGGATATAGCTATGAGCAAGCATGGCTGATAGGAGCAATGATATATGCAGACATATATATATATATATAGAGGGTGTCCCATAAGTCCGGCATCATAAGAAAAATAATAAAAAAAGGCAAAACAAAAGCTTTTATTTACAGAACGTGCTCAATATGTCCACCATTGTTTTCAATACACAAATTCAGACGTGATACCCAGTCAGCAAGCACACGGTGAATGATGTCAGGAGTAATGGTGTTACATGCCCCAATAATGCGCTGCCGCAAATGTTCAACACTCCTAATTTTCTCTGCGTATACCAGCGCTTTCAAGTGGACCCAGAGATAAAAATCTAGTGGCGTGAGATCCGGGCTTCTAGCTGGCCATTCCACAGGCCCTCGACGTCCTATCCAGTGACCAGGGAATTGTTGGTACAGGTATTCCCTTACTTGGGTGCTGTAATGTGCAGGAGCGCCGTCTTGCTGGAACCATGTTGGACTTCTGTTAAAATGAGCCAGGATAGCAGTCGCTGTATCATCGTCAATGGACCTCTTTGAAGGTCCACTGCATGGTTTATCTTCTATGGATCCTGTTTCCTTAAACTTTGCAACAAGTCTGCTAACACAACTCTGGGTTATTGGCTCGCGGTCTGGATGCAGTCTGTTAAATTCAGCAGCGGCCTCTCTTTGACCCCGATTTCCTATGAGTAGAATTATCTGGATTCATTCTTCCTTGTTCACAGACATTATGGCCAATAGAAAGAGAAAAATATGAATTATGGTTTGTAGAAATAGAAAAATATGAATTTCTCCTATGATGCCGGACTTATGGGACACCCTGTATATATATATATATATATATATATATATATATATATATATATATATATATATATATATATATATATATATATAATGAAATGAAATTTAGAAGTTTACTGACAGACCATTAACCCTTTCATGCCGTATGGGCGCAAATGAGACCAATAAATTTTATGAGATTTTAGTCATTCTGGAGATATAACAGAGGTGGTTTTTTGTGGCATGAAAAGTAAACGAAAATCAGGTATGAAAGTGTTAAGGTACAAATCCAGTTGCCACACGCCACGCCATGCCATGCAACGTGGAGTATATCTGTTGCCAGTTTTAACCATTAATTTTAATGTGTTAGAAACCCACTTAACTTACGCCACGCCACACCACCTTACGCCACGCTTTCCCTCGTGGGGAATGTCCAACAATCCAGACATGCACCACGCCGCGTTGACTCGGGACGAAGTGGATCTGGCAAGTAAATTTGTGAATACGATCCAACTATATCCTCTTCCAACAAATCATGCAAATAACTAAATTGATCATTGTCCATCCGAAAATACATATGAAAGCGTTCATCGTTATTTTCCACTTCTTTGATGAGACGATGAAACTCACCAAGGTTTTCTCTTTTCTTGTTTATTTCACGACTCCACTATCTATTGTATATTTTCTCTCATTCATTAAATTTAAACAAAATGTAGCTGTTGCATTTTCTTCAAGCTCTTTTTCCCAGTCATCACCAGAGTTATCGCTACAACACTCCGTCGTACAAGATCTTGTAACCTACTGAGATTGAAATGTTTGAGTGCCGAACACCGTATGCATGGCATAGCGTCGCATGGCGTGGGGTATGGTAAGTGTATTTATACAGTCATCCCAAGTGGGGGCGTGGCGTGGCGAGTGACAAGTGGATTTTTACGTTCATCCCAAGTGGGGACGTGACGTGGCGTGTGGCAAGTGGATTTCTACCTTTAGTCCATATGACAAATATTAATAATACAACTGACAATAGAATACAATAAAAATTAAAAACTAAGAACAGAAATACAATTAATGAAAAATAGTAATGTTGAAGTTAAGTGGAGCTACAGACAAGCGTTTTCATACCATGAATTTCATAGCTTAGAAGAACTGATGAATATCTTGGATAATCGGGTTGGCTGAGTTTTTAATTTTTCACATTAGTCTGTAGTGAGCACGTCTTGTTACCTCCGGGAAGATCGAGACAGTGTGGTTAGCAAACATTTGCGTAGGAAAAATTACCGGATAATTACGGGGCAAGTTATGTAGGAGTACGAAAGATCTATCGTATAACAAATTTAAGGTTCTGCTAAAACTTTTTTTTTATAATTCACCATGGTTGCTCTCCGTATATATTAGTGCAAAAGGTACGAAAGAGAGATTCTCTACAAGTCTATTTCCTTCTCGCCTTTCTTCAGGCGTCAGTATCACCACGTAATTAATGGTAAACCAACAAGCTCGACTTCAGTGGAGAGGGGGTAATGAGAGGAGGAGAGGGAAAGACTTAGGGGATGACCACTTCCCCCTATCGCCACGTGTTAGCAGATATCACCTATATGCCGGGAAGGATGCTTTGGGTCACCTGAAGATCATGGCCCCCAGCCTTCTTTAGTTAGCCTTATAAGGCTAACTAACGAAAATATCACAACCTAACCTAACCAATCGTTAGGTCATCTGTATGCCCTTGACGATTGGTTAGGTTAAGTCGTGATATTTTCGTTAGTTAGCCTTATAGGGCTAACTAACGAAGGCTGGGGCCCTGATCTTCAGGTGATCCGTTGCCTTTTGCAGTTACTAACACTAACAGTTATTCGCTATGTCTCTCAAAGTATATACTGTACATGCAATCACTGAACGTTCTCGTACAAAATAATATAAAGATTTCCAGCACTTGCGCTCGATAACCGCCACACAGATCGCGTCTGCACTCGTTCGCTATCTTGGCATGAATATATATATGTATACTTTAGAATTAATTTTAGTGTAAATCGAGAAAACACTCGTCTTGTCAATTCTTCAAAAATTAATTCAGATAAAGGATGGTGTAAATACCTCTAAAACCTGTTAATACATCTTAGCAAAGAACAGGATATGAAGACTTATTTATACACTCTACATAAATACTGAAATGTATTTCTGAAATGTATACTTCTGAAATGTATACGTACACTATACTGAAATGTAGTTTATTAATTATTTATTGTTAAAAATTGAAGCGGCTTTCTTAATTTCGTTTTTGTTTCATACTTTGAAAGAAAGTTCTAAATATAGTGAAAATTTTCTTAATATTTCTTCGATAATTTTTGTCTTTTAATTATGAAATGAGTTTTAATAAAATAATAATACAAATAATGTTTGACTCTGTCCTCTTCCTAAAAGAAAGAACTTTTCCTTACCTGGAAATTGAACTCTCTTGAGTCGAAAGTTTAAGGAAATGTTCCGAAAAATTTTAAAGGGTTGTATTGACAGAATTTCTACGAAACTTGTAAAGCTCTCAAGGGATAAATTCCAGATTAATGTAAGAATTATATATGCTACTCGGAAGGGGGATGGATTCATTCGATCTTGATGCTGACGAGTTCAAGAGGAGACTGATGTGGTTTATAAAATTTAACAATCACATACGAAAGGATGGAATGAAAAATGGATAGATTGAAGAATGCTTTCACTAGGATTCTAACTAAGGAGGTCCCTGGTTCGAATCTTGCATGGTGGAGGAACTTCTGTTTCATATAAAAACCACACGTTATGCCATCTATTGAATCACAGTGCTATACCAGAGAGATTTGAATTAAATGCTGCTATCACTTCGAATGATGAAGAATTAACATCGTAAAGCACCTCTGGACGAGAAAGCGTTAAGTGTTTTTTCTGTCGTTTAATATATGATAAGTTGTTTTAACTTTTATCCTGTTGTAGTTTGATGGTATCAATTGCGACTCCTACTGAGGAGGTGCTCACGCGTGTTATATACCTATATAGGTACCTATTTTTAGCGTAATGTTGGCACTATATATATATATAGTACATGCATTGTGCAATAGTGTTTGAAATTAAAATTCTGTTTTGAATTAAGGAAGATAATATGTTGTTAGTTTTTCACGGATATTACGACATCCTTAGCAACCCTATTCATTTTCTCAACGATCCACACATAAAAGTGAAAAACAATGATTGAACTGTTTGTTCGCAATCTGTATTCAAATTGACGTTACATTCTAATCAAAGTAAAATAAAAATCTCTGAATATTTAACTCCGTTTTAAGCCTTTAATTAAAAAAAAGCATCGTTGTCGATTATCGATCGAAATTATTTCCATCTTTCGTGTCGATAGGAAAGATCATCTCTCTCCCCTTTCCATAATAATCTTAATTACTTATTCGATGGGTTCTGTATGAACTGCTAACAAGACAGGTAATCAGCCAATCTCTAAATTCATAAAGGTGCACTATTGCAAATGCCCAACAATATATTAAATTTTTCCATTAGATTTGGATTATGAGACACCATCTTTTATTTGAGTTGAACCCCGAAAGGTAATAAAAACAAAAGGCCCCTTTTCTTCAGTTAATCCTATTTATTAGAGGAGTTACTCCGTTAGTGTAATAGCCTACTTGCATATAAAATTTTGGTTCTAAAAGTGGCTTAATGAAACGCTATTAAATCTTAAACCATATTTTTCCTTCATCTTTCTTCAGTGTTATTCATCCTTTCTTCATTTTAGTTAAGATACGTTGTGACTACATCGCAACACTGCTTCACGTTATATCGGTGAGCTAAGCGACGGTGGGTTCGATCAGCAGTTTGATGAGCGACTGTCCTCTGCGTTCAGATGATATACAGATCTACAGAAGCTAAGGCTAACAAAGACCCTAAGATCCACTCTAAGGTTAGCCCGAGAAAAAGAAGAGAGTAGGGGTTAAAAGAAGTGAATAGGGAGTTAAAAGAAGAGAATGGGTTAACATTCATTCAGAAAAAGAGAAAGAAAGACTCACCATCATCATCCACCGGCAACTGCAGACAAGTCGGAAAAATAGTCGAAGAGAATAGGAAAGGAGTGAAAGATGAAAAGAAGTAAAATAAGAACGCTTACAAACCATGCAAACACAGTCTTAACTCAAACACTGTCATACCATGCAAACTACAGGCATGCAAGTAAAGAGAGGAGAAGAAAAGAAAAAGAAAGTATGAAAAGTATAACAAAAAGTGAGTTAGTTTACGCTACGAGCGACATCTAAGTTCGTGTTAGTCTAATTTTCTTTTTTTTTTCCAATTTTATTGCTGGCATATTACACGCTGGCATGTCACAAGCTGGCATTAATCGTCAACAGACTCATCCTCGACTATTACCGCCAGAGCTCCTGTTGCTAATTGTTTTATTATTTTAAACAACGTTAATATTTTTAAAATGCCTATGTAAACGGTTTTTAAACATATTTACGCTGGTAGTGTTCACGACGGACGCGAGAAGATTATTTCATTTATCAATTACTTTAAACGTAAAAAGTTTTTAGCGATGTTAATAATGAAACGTCTGCCACGCAACTTAAATCCGTGATTACGAGTAATGCTATTAAATTATCGAAAGTGAACAGTTTGTCAAAATTTACGTTATCGATTTTATTAACGATTTTGAAAACTTCAATAAGCTCCCCCCTTAATCTCCTAGTTTCGAGTGAATGCAAGTCTAACTCTCTAATCTTATCTTCGTAAGACTTGTTGTGCAGTGACGGAGTTAGTTTCGTGGCGAGACGCTGAACCCTTTCCAACCCATCAATATCCTCACGCAAATACGGGCACCAAAACTGGACGGCATATTCTAAGTGAGGCCTGACTAGGAACTTGTAAAGGGGCAATATAATATTCTTCGATTTAAATTCGAAATTACGCGCTATGAAGCCTAACATCCTCTTAGCTTTTGTGAAAGACTCCAGGCACTGGTTCCTAACTTTTAAATCCTTAGATACGCGTACGCCTAAATCTACTTCCTCGTCAACACTCGCTAACTGTCTATCGTCCATCGTGTACGTGTAATTGTGGTAACGAGAACATATATGCAAAACTTTACATTTGTCTACGTTAAATTGCATCTGCCACTTATCCGTCCACTCCATAATCCTATTTACATCGCCTTGGGGCCTATTTCTATCGTCCACGTTAAGAACTTTATCGCCTATTTTAGTATCGTCCGCGAATTTTGACACGTTACAGGTTAAGTAAGCCTACATCTATGTCGTTAATGTAGATTACGAATAGCAATAGGCCTAACACTGAACCCTGTGGTACACCGCTACCTACATCCAACCACCCCGATTCAATACCATTAATAACGACCCTCTGTTTCCTGGCACGAAGCCATTCCTTTAACCAGTTAGCTACCTGACCGCGTATACCGTGTGTTTTAACCTTCGCAATTATTCTTCTATGCGGAACTGTATCAAACGCTTTTTTAAAGTCTAAATAAATAACGTCCGCCACTCTATGCCTATCGTATTCGCGCACTATTTAGTTATAAAACTCTAACAAATTAGTTAAACAAGATCCATGGCGTGGAAACCCATGCTGACTACTATTAATTAATCAAATCTCGACTTTCTAAGTGATCGATGATACGGTCCCTATCTACGGATTCCAAAAGTTTACCAACAATTAACGTTAAGCTCATAGGCCTATAATTGCTAGCTAATATGCGATTCGGCTTTTTTAAAAATAGGCGTAAGGTTAGTTAATTTGAAGTCTTCAGGAATAATCCCCGCTTCCACTGACTTATTAAAAATCTTCGTTAATGATGGGCCCACGATAACATCTTTCAAATCTTTCAAATATCTAGGATAAAGCACGTCAAGGCCTGGGGCCTTGCTAACTTTTAGCTTATCGATATAATGCGCAATCTCAGCCTCGTAAACAGTTATTTCAGTCAAAATAGTCTCGCTACTAAATGGAACGATATCGTCCACGTCAGGGACATTATTTACGTCTTCTACTGTAAAAACTGTCGCAAAAAAGTTGTTAAAAATACCCGCCATTGCCTGAGCGTCGGAAGCCAAAGCGCCATTAGCGTCCACTACAGGGCCTATGTTATCTTTTATCGGCTTACGATTATTGACGTAGTCACAAAACATTTTTGGATTATGTTTACTATCCGCAGCTATAAGTATCTCTAAATTACGATTAACATTCCTAACAGATCTTTTAACCTGATTCTAAGCTCGATATATCTATTAAAATTAGCTACCGTGCCAATGCGCTCATTAAGTCTATAGGCTCTGTTACGCTCGTTTATGAACTCGCCTATTTCACTAGTCCACCACTTGGGCCTACCATGATTTCTATCGCGCTTGGGTCTACGAAGAATAAACTCCCTTTCGATATTCAAAAAAACTTTCTTTAAACGCCTCCCAATGAAAATTTGCGTCATTACCCATAAATAAATTATCCCAGTCCACTACTGTCATCCTGTCCGCAAAACTATCAAAATTAGCCCTACGAAAATCGGAGAATTCTATTACGTTATTATCCTAGTGTTTTCTATCAATAGCTTAAACCTAATAATTTGGCGATCACTACAACCCAAACTCTCACCTACTTCTAAACCTTCGACTATATTATCGTCGTTTGTCATCACCACATCTAAGATATTGTCACCGCGCGTTGGTTCGGTAACCATCTGTCGTAAGAAATTATCTTCCATGAACTCAATCAGTCTCAAACCCTCATCATTACCGGTAAAAGTCTCGTAATTAACATTAGGGCAGTTAAAGTCTCCGACAATTATACTATTCCGATTATTAATAAAGCTACCAAGAAGTGAGTAAAATCTAGTATCGGTATTGAGGGGTTGAACGGGAGGTCTATAAACAACGACAAACTTGAAGCTAATACTACGCGCCTTAACTTCAACGCATATCGCATTAATTGCTGCCGGAAAATCTATCTTAACTTCGATGGCCCTAATTCAATTACGAATGTACAGCAAAACGCAGCTACCAATCCTATGTAACCTATCATTAGTGAAAAGTTTAAAACCCGCTATATCAAGTTCAACGACTTATGGCTGGGATCCAAAACAAATCTGTAGAACCTCTACCTCACATAGTGTTTTGCTTCCGAGCGTCGAATCTATAAAGTAAAATAAAATTAAAACTGGTTACAGAGAGCATTTAACCACTCTTATTTTTGTAACACGAAAGACTATTATTTGTAATTATCTTACAGTTGGTTATGTATTAACATATTCCCGTAAAGCAGAAATAAGGACTTGCGCATTTCTAGTCCTTTGGGGCAGTTGCAATAAATCAGCGAATTAACCCTCTTAAAAAGATTATATAGGATATATATATATATATATATATATATATATATATATATATATATATATATATATATATATATATATATATTCAATGTATGCTTTAAAGAAGGTAGATATATAAATCCTTTTTACCAGATGGGGCCATTTTATAGGTAAATTGAGTAATAGTTGAAGTCAGGTCAAGCCGCGTTTTTTTGTACTCTTTGTCGTTCTGATTCTTTCCTTTCGCACATGTTTTTAGCTCGTCTGGAAAATCCTTAACGACATCAAGTAGCATGAGTGAAAACAACAGAAAATCACATCCTGTCACAGTGGGAGTTTTTTCTTAGGATCAAGCTAAACTGTTGAAGAAAAGGTAAAAAAAGTAGACCATTCGTTATTAAAAAATACTTAACAATAACAACACAATTAATTATGCAAGAGGTTATCCTGCATTTAAAATCAATAACACCGCACTCTGTATCCAAAATGCAGACAGGCAGACATTTTGGATAAATCTGTTACAAAGTAAAGCTGATCCATCTACAGTCGTGTTCATACGTATTTGTTCAGAGAAATATTTAAGTTGTATTTATCCTAATCTTTTGTACCATGCATGCGATAGTTATGAAAAGTTTACCGTTCGTTTGGAAAAAATTTAAGGAAACAGTTATTAGCTTAACTCCAACATATAATGTAAAACACCAAAGAATTTCAGAAAAATTAAAAAAAAATTTAAAATGCAAAACTTTTCGTGCCTTTATTTAAAAAATTATTTAATACTCTGTGTGTCCACCTTTGGCTTGAAGAATTTAAAATTTTCATTATTACTAGTTCGCTGTTTGGTGATTAGAGACTGTTGGCAATTCTGAATTATAGAAGTTTCTTTGTGAATCTTCATGGAAGACGGATGACTGTACAAGCCATTAGTAGGCAATGAGTCGTCGTGTTAAAAAGTATACCACAGATCTTAAGATATCTGTTATTGCTGCACACGAGTCTTGAAAGAGTTATAGGAAGATAGGAGAAGAGAGAAAGGGTTATAGGAATATATGAGAAGAACTTCGACTTCTATTTACGATGGCTGCTGCAGTTATAAAGAAATGGAAAGTTCTTTGGAACAATCAAAATTCTATCAAGGTTCGAACGACCTCAGATTTCAGAACGTACAGCTTGGCGGATTGAAAGAATGGCTGCTGCGAATCCACGAGTAACTGCAGGTGATATTTGCCAAATATTAAGACTGTCTAAGATCGATGTCCATCCCTCCACAGTACGTCGTACATTGAGAAAGAAGAGTTTGCATGAAAGAGTTGCACGAAGAAAACCTCACCTACGGAAAGTGCACAAAGAAGCTCATTTAAAGTACACCAAGGCTCATCACAATAATGGATTTGCATTCTGGAAGAAAGTTCTCTGCACAGAGGAGACCAAGACTGAATTATTCCGAAACAACGAACAACGGTATGTTTGGCGAAAGTCAAATACTGCATTCGAGGAAAAAAAACATCTTTCCTACGGTTAAACATGGTGGTGGTGGTGGTCGTGTGCTTCTTTGAGGATGCTTTAGTACTTCTGGTCCGAAAAAACTTGTTTTCATCAATGGAAACTTGAATTTTAAGAAATATCAATAAATTTTAGAAAAAAAATGTATTGCCTTCATTTCGGGAGTTGCGAATGGGTCGCAATTGGATACTGCAACAAGATAATTCACTGGTCTACAAAAAAAATAAAAATTCAGCTTCTCTCAATTTAATGGGTGATCTAAATTAATTTTACAGTGCCGAATCTGAAAATCACATTAGTTTTTCTCTATCGGATCAGGTTATCTAGCTAGATAGCTGTAACCCTTATTTAGACGTTTACAGGCAGAATACACTCAAAACATGAAAGTTCAGTATCACAGAGAGAAGAAATTTTTTAAAATCTACTTATAAATCTACTTTTATTTGTATTTGTAGTAAAACAGAACAGAACAGAACAACAAAAAAGGATACGTACACATGCATTATCACATATCAACTGCTACATATAGTTCACTTTTCTTGGATTTGCGTTTGTACTCAGTAGAGCCTTCCCGTTTTAGCATCCATCAAAAGTCACCAAGCATGCGAGGGTCCCATCGTCCTTGGTAGTTTTTTCCAGCATTGCAATGTCCTGATGAAACCGCTCTCCGTGTTCATCTGACACTGAGCCAAGGTTATCTGGAAAGAAGTCCAGATGGCTTTGCAAAAAATGGATCTTCAGAGACATTCTAGAGTCAATGAACAGGCGCCACTCGTCTGGAACATGTTCTATTTCAGTGTTGCCACTTTGTGGGAATTTCCCACAATTTTATGGGAGAAATAGGGCTACGTGGGAGGTGTCCTGGACTTTATTTTCTCTGGGAATGTTGTGGGAATTTGCATGATTTTGTGGGAGTCTGATTTCAATTAGAAATAAAAAATTAATAAATTTTTGGATCACTTGATGCCCTTTTCTGCAATTCAGTTTTGTCATGAATTCAGCAACGCAGTTGTGAATTGTCCTCTAAACGAAGACCAGGTAAACTATGTCAAAGAGCACTGTAAGAATTTTGTTATTAAAATGAGTAGTGAAGTGCAGATACGCCTTCCAGACAACTTTGAAACCCTGCTCCTACTCCAACAACTAAAACCTAGCAATGCAACTTCTCTGTGCAAAGAAAACATTTCAAAAGTGGGTTCCAAATATCGTTCAACTTTTAATGACATGGATGAATTAGAAAACGAGTGGAATGCTTTGAGCTTAGAGCAGTGCCCACAGTCAAGCTTAAAGCTTAAAGGATACAGTATCTTTTTGGGCTGAGGTCAGTGACAAAATAAATTCTGCTGGTGAAGAGTCATTCCCTAATATATCTTCATTAGCATTGAGTCTACTTTCTCTCCCATTTTCAAATGCATCAGTTGAAAGAATATTTTCCCAAATGAATGTAGTCCATTCAAAACTCCGAAATCGATTCAGTGTCAGATCAGTCGAGGCCATTCTTCAGATTCGCTATGGGCGACTGTGTCGACTTCATACCAACAGCCGAAATGATACATAATTTTGCCAACAAAGATGCGCCAACAACAGATGAACCAGTAGACGAAATAGTGGCACCAGACCTAGAGGCCTAAGAGATACATGTCCATTGCATTAACATACTTAATTTATGTACTTGGTGAGTATTGCTTTATGGAAATATATCAATTTTTGCTGTTAGTAATGTAAATTGTTTGTGAGAATTGTTACGGAAGTTCTTTTAATTTTTGTGAGAGTTTGTGGGAGAAATTGGGTAGATGTCATGGGATTTTGTTTGCTAAGAAATGGCAACAGTGTTCTATTTTAAAATACGAGAATAAACTTTCCAAGTCTGAGCAGTAACATAGCTGATTTACAGTTTGAAAGTAGCACGATATGTCGGAGCTTCTCTTGCGAAAAGAAGTAATGCGCACATCACCCTGAACTAAGTTCCACTCCTTAAGTCTCGGAGCTAAGAGTTCAGCCTTGCCCTTTGAAAGATATAAGTCCCTAACCAAGTCATTCAAGTCTTGCTGAGTTATGAAATGTGGTTCAGAAGAAGATTCTGAACAGTACTCTGCATCAGAAGATTCATTTGATTGTTCTGACAATGCTTCCTCTTCAGATGATGATTCTTATCTGCTGGTGGTGTTGGAATCGGAAGCTCATCACTATGAAGAACAGGTTTGATGGCAGAGGCTACAACAGGATAATCAATTTTATTCCTAGTTTTTGATGTAAGGCCAGCTACTTTGCTCTGACAGAAATAGCAATCGTCAACATGGTTCTTTTGCTCACGCCAAACCATAGGTACTGCGAATCCCATACCTTTCCTTCTACCATTGAACCAGTCACGTAAATTCATTGCACAATTACTACAGCAAACATGTGGGGCCCATCTTTTGTCTTGGTCACCAATATGACAGCCGAAGTAGTGATAATAGGAGTCATATTCCTGCCCTGTGAAGTTGGAGTAAATAGACCACAGATGTAACAAAATAAATCTGGACTGTTCACGCAACCCCTTGAAGCACACATCATAAATCTAAACAGTGAAAACGCAATTATTGTGTTTTGTATTGAAGTAAAATGAACTATAATCATAAAATTATTGAACTATAATCATAAAATTAGTATAAAACAGTACCGTATAAAACATAATTTTCTGACAAAACCTTACCTAACGTGCAAAAATGAAGTTCATTTTCGAAATCAGCACCCTACAAGTAGTATAAAACAGTATGTTTTTACGGGGAAGCAAAACTGTTGTTAGGTTGTGCAATGATCCAAATCATAAAAGTAAGAGCACCATAAAATGGCTTCAACAAAAGAATTTCAAACTTCTGAAGTGGCCCAATCAAAGCCCAGATCTCAATTTAATTGAGAATTTATGTAGAAAAAGCTGTCGGCTAGAGAAATCCTTTGAATCTGAATGAATTGCAACAATTTCTTTAAGAGACTCGGCTAAAAATTCTACTGAGAGATGTCAAAACCTTGTAGAAAAATACCCAAAACGAATAATTAAAGTGAATGAAGCAAAAGGTGGACAAAGTTTTAAAAATAATTTTGTAAATAAATGTATGAAAACTTTTGCAATTTTTTTGTTTTTGTTTTCCTCAAATTCTTTGATGTTTTGCATTATATGTTGGAGTTAAACTAATTTTTTATTTGTTACACTTTTTCAAACAAAAGGCAAACTTTACATAACTATTGTATACATGGTACAAAAGATAAGGACGAATATAACTGAACTATTTCTCTGTACGAATATTTAAGCCTGCTGCAGTAGGGTGTGTCAATTTGGGAGGTGAAAATTAATTTTTGCCAATTCCTTCACTGAGAGGTTTTAAAAATATGTTTTTGGATGTGAAGAATTCAAATCTGCTATTATTTTTGTGATTGCTCAACACTTAGCTTGGTAAATCTACGTTTGATTAAAAAGCACATAAATTGCTCACGGAAAACAACATTTATTAATTTTAGCTTCTCAAAATGTCAGGTAATGCTATAAACATTTTAGTTTCTCTGCATAAAACATATCCTAGTAATCATAAAACATATCCTTGTAATCATAAAACAACATTAGAAAGTAATGTCATCAGTAAAAAAAAATATTTAAGCAAGAAGTTTCATCAAGTCTTGCTTTGATTCGTTCTTGGACATCAGCCGCCGACTTGCTTCTTGGCATCTGATATAGCCCTCACGTTTCTCATGTGTATACACCCTGCCTGCTGCCTCTGTGACTTGTTTCACACACCTCTCTATTGACTGAGCATGACAGGGCCACTGTGGAACTTGTATAGGCTTGTCAAAGAACTTCTTTACTTCCGCTGTAGTCAGTTTACATGTCAAAGGAGGTTCAAATACCCCGTCAGACCAGTCTGTCAGTTCCAACACGGAAGAAGCACTGGGGTTGATGGAAGGTGTCTTCCTGGGACGTACAGAAAGATCTCCAAGTGTGTCATCATCTCCACCCTTCATGTCAACAATCTTTTGGACACCAGCTCTCCTCTCCTCACTGTCATCTGAGCACAAGAGTGTCTGGATTATCATTTCGCTGAATGCATACCATGCTGAGCGCTTGATGGTTGGCAAAACAGCATCCACTACAGCCTTCTTTTGCAGCCTAACTAGCCGCAGCTGAAACAAGATGTGGCGTGGGCCTTCCACCCAAGAGTGTTTTACTTTGATGTTGAACCAACAGGGGTAGTACACACCAACAATGTATTCCACTATCAGTCTTAAGTTGTTGAGGGTTTTGCCTTTAAGGCCATGTTTTGAAACCCATATGCGACAAAGCCTGTTTGCTGTTGTCAACCACCTTGAATGGCTCACTGGACCAATTTCAAGAAGGGCCAGATCTGTGGGAAGTTCTCCTGTCCTTATGGCCTGTGTGATCCTATACCCGTACGCTTGATCAGTAGAGAGATCCTTTACGACATTGTCACTCAGTGAAGTAAGAGGCTCTCCAATTGAGAGTTTGGTGAATGAAGGATCAATTTCAAGTTCGGTTGCAGTGTCTAGCATCTTGCCAATGTTACCTGTCCACTTGTTGTTAGACAAGGTCTTCCCATCCAGTGCTGTGATCAAGTGTCGCAGGGGTAACTCGTTAGTGTGGAGGGCACAAACCAACCAGATCAGCTTACGGCAAAGCTTGACCTCTACCCAATGCATGGAACCACCCTCCCAGCCAGTGTTAACATTTGTAGAATCACCTCCAATGGCCTGCAGGCTTTTATCAATGTCCTTCTTCTTCATGAAATCTACAAGATTATCAGCAATAACTTCAGCAGGTTTTTTTCTCGTTGAGCCTTTCTCAGGAGTGAAGTGGTAGAGATATCTTCCACCTGGCTCACTGCACACAGAATATTGCTCTTCTTTGATGATGCTGGGGAACTGACGATCTGAATTGTCTGCTTTCAGCATAACTTTAGTTGTATCTTGACGGCCGTCACAGAAGATGCAGTCAATTTCACCCTTCTTACAAAGATCATCAAATTCCTGATCCATGGATCTCATAACTTTTTCTTGGGCCCTCTTGACTTTATTGTGATCAACTACAAGTCTCTTGTCTTCTTCAGTGATCAAGCCAGCACCCATAAAGGCAGCAGTGGTGATGGCAGCTGTGGCACGCAGGCCAACACCATATCTGATGCTATGCATAGCAACATTAGGTATTTCTAATGTGTTGTACTCTGGCTTTTTATTGGAAGTTGAAGACGTGCTTGGTATTTCTAATGTCACTTCATAACCTCCATCCTTTCCATCTTGAGCATCAGCTATTTGTTCTTCATTTTCATAATCAGAGAAAATTATTTCATTTGATGGCATTGAAACATCCTGCTTACTTGTCTGCTTATATTCAGCAAGCCTTCTTCTTTCGTCTTCTTGCCGCTTCTGCTTTTTGACTTGTCTGTTGTGCTCAGGTTGATCTGGCAAGCCAATCTGATGTGGTCCAATAGAACCAGACTTATCTCTCTGACCTTTAATGAAAGCAAGTTCCTTCACAGGGATCTTCATCTCCCTAGGGCATGTACAGTTAATGTGAGTTTCGTTTTTGTAACCAGCATCTGCAGGGCAGCCAAATTCAGAGCAGAGAACAATTTTACACTTGCAACTGATGATGTCAAAAAGCTTGTCAAGTTTTGCAATGAAAGCCTCTTTGACATGTAGCTTTCCTCTCCCAAGAGATATGTTTTTGGCCTGCTCCCAGCTCTCTTGGATCTTTTTTAAGATTGTGACTCGTGAATTTACAACGGGGGCGACAAAAGAACTGTTTGCTCGTTCCCACTTTTCAAGCACTTTAGGGTAAATGTCCTTTGCAAGACTGGCTGCTGGGTAGTTTCTCACATCCTCACCACTTTGTTCTCTTAGCAGTAGCCCATATTTCAGAACGTCTCGCAGAGTTGGGAGTTCAGAGGGCAACAACTCTCTACCAGTTCCAATTAGGTTGCTCATGTGTGTGAATGTCCCCAGTCTTGTCCTCCTTTTAGAAGCTATTGTAGGTCGATTCCCACTGGTTAGGATGGTAGCACTGACGGACAAGTAATCTTCAGCACACTGATGAATATGTTTCAACCTGTGAAATAAGCAAAAACAGCAGTGCATTATATATACAGCATATATAATTATTAATATAATAATTATTATATAATTCCACAAAAACGTCAAAAAAGTCACTATTTTTATGTAGCTTCTTACCAAGCAAAACTAAATTATATTAAATTAACAAAAATATCTTTAGAATTCCTAAGTCATGCTGCAACTTTTTAGCACCCCTCATATTTGGAATTTGAAAGTTGAAAAATTCGACACCCCCTACTGCTGCAGGCATTCTAATTATATATATATATATATATATATATATATATATATATATATATATAGAGAGAGAGAGAGAGAGAGAGAGAGAGAGAGAGAGAGAGAGAGTATTTTGAAAGTCTAAAGTAGAAATTATTCATGCTCATATAAGCGACATACACTCTGCTGAGACCTTCACAAGAGATGCTACTAAAAACCATTATTATTTGTTTCCCAAAACCATTGTCCCTTTTAATCAGTTATTATTAACATTATTATTATTATTATTATTATTATTAAGTTCATTTCATTATTATCTTTTCTGTTTCTGCGTATAAATGGAACAGGTGAAAGCTAATGCTTCCTTATGTTTGTAATGATTTTCTAATCGCCAATTGTTCCACGGAATACAGTATATATTGCTTCCAAATCAACCTCCTTGCTAGTTGTTTACAATATCTCTCTATTGTTATTAATATGTTGGTACGAATACTATTGAACAAAGGCACTCTTGTTTATCATTGTACCCTATCACCCCGCACCCAGAATAGTACAGAAACTACATGTTCTGTCATTTTAGTATATTTTTATTTAATTTCGAAAGTTTAGGACACATCCTTCGAATATCTTCCATGCGCACATTATTGTGTGTTGCTCACATCTTTCTAGAGAATAAAGTTTCAGAGAGTGTAGCCTTACTCATCTTTTATTTCCTTCATGTTAGCTGTAAAAAGTTCCTGACTTGTGGGTTTTGTGTTACCTGTTTGTCTTATGTTTTGTACCGTTTATTCTGTAGCTCCTTATTGTTACCATATCTTATGATTTGGAATTTTTCTTCGTTGAACGTCATATTGTCTTCTACCCATACCACCTGAATAATGTTTCAGTGCTATACTAAGGTTAAGGTATATATATATATATATATTTATACGTTTAATTGTGAAATTCATCCCATATATATATATATATATATATATATAGTTCATGCGCCTCGGTGGTGTAGTGGTTAGCGTCGCTGACTACGAATCCATTGGCCCCGGGATCGAGATCCGGTGACGGCAGGCGGCACGCAGTAAAACCTAGCTGTTCATCCTTCCACACAATAAAGAAAACGGTTGGTAGAAAAATGGGTACCCTGGGTGGCCTAGTGGTTAAGACACTGGACTGCTGGTGGGGCGTGGTTCGGATTCCACGTTAAACTGTACATCTAAAGTGGAATGAAACGCTTGATTTTCGTCAGAATAAACAATTCTGGCGGAAGCAAACCAAAGGTTACCAAAGATATATATATATATATATATGTATATATATCCCCCACCTTGGTAACGTAGTGGTTAAGACGCTGGAATGCTGATCGGGAAGTGGTGAGATTGAGTTGAAACGAGGATTTTGTAATTTCAGTCTGCTTTGGTGAGTTGTGGTTCGAATTACGCTTTAAGTTGTAAGTCCAAAGTGTGGCGGCGCAAAGCTTGACCTTTGTTAGTCTTAACAGTTTGGGAGGAAACAAAATTAAGGTATATATATATATGTAGTGGCAGAGACGTTTGCAAATACTTTCGCGATGTTCCATCGACAAGGCCATGACTAAGATGACGCCACATTGCGAGGATTCACTCAAGGCATGTTCTTAAACCTTGCTTCACACCTTAACCTCATTACAAGGACTTCTCAACGCACCTCGACTCTCTCTCCGAAGAACCAGTGACATGAGAGCTACCACTATGTGGACATCACTCTGCAGGCATATTTTGGCCTGGTGTCATTCACCTAACTTTATATAGAGACTAATCATTACCTCGCGCGTTTTTAATATTGAAGTCATTATTGTATTGAAGTCATTATTCAAGTGCATATTTAATTCAACTAAACAACCAACTTATATTTTGTCTCATTAATGAATCATTTATTTTGTTCAATAAAGGAAGAAAACTCATTCTATCAATCAACTTAATTAATAACATTATTTGATCTGAAAAGATCATGGTAACCTTAGCATTATCAATCATGAGCATAATCATCATCATTAACAATCAATCACAATCCTAATTATTTTATCAATATCACTTCTGCTATATATATATATATATATATATATATATATATATATATATATATATAGAGAGAGAGAGAGAGAGAGAGAGAGAGAGAGAGAGAGAGTTACTTTGCTGATTTCACAAAGCTCTTAAATTTGGCGAAAAGAATAGAGACAATCCAGGTGCAGTTCTTTGGAGTAGAATTACCGAGTAATCTCGTCGGACTCAGTCTTGCTTTTCTCTAAAGAAGTCTGTATTTATGAGATTGCCGATGATTACTTTCTATCCAGTTTCAAGGATAATAAGGTTATGTTGTGGCCACGTCGTAATACCGCTTCCAATTAGATCAGCGATGTTAATGACAATGAATCTCTTCACTAGTCGAATATGTGACGATTGTCCCCCGCGTTTAGATGATGTAGCGATCCGTGGTTTGGATCCCACATAAGGGTGCTTTCCCCTCCTTCACACGAAATTTTCGTTATGAATAAGATAAAACAAAACATTATTATTATCCATGTTTAGTAATTAATGATAATAATCAGTGAAAATCGTAATAAAAAGTAAATCGTATTTAGCATGATGTAGCAGTAAAAAAGTACGAAAGATAATAAAGTTATCTGTAGATAATCAACAAAGACAATAAGGTACTGCAAATGCCCCCCATATACCAATCTTATCCCTTTGTATTGTTGGTAAAAAAAAATACAAATAACTTTTAGTCAATAAAATTTTATGGTTTGAAAGCTGATTTTTATTTTTAAATAACTGCAATAGATTTCATTGGTTACATGCAAAATTCATATAAAAAATACAAAATTTAACATAATATAGAGTATAGACTTAAGCAAAATATTACTTTTGAGAATCAATTTGGCAAACCAAAAAAAAGCTTTTTCCGCATCAGAGGAAGTGTAAATGGCTCGAATTCTAACGCGTTAGTTTTGAAATATGTACAATGCACAGTAATCTTTAATTTTTAACTTTTAGCGTTTAATTTTCTGGACGTTGATAAAACCGGACTTTAACCATGCATTTTTATACTGAAAGCCCGAAAATCATCTAAAGGATTTTTGCGAAAGGTTTGATTTTAATTTTCATATTGTAAATTATGACTTCTGGCTAGGGTGTCAAAATCCCGCGTCAAAATCCCGCGTTCAAAATGTCCTGCAAAAAATATTTCTTAAGCCAATTTTTTAGGGATGATATGAAAATATCACGTAGAAAAAAGTGAAGTTTTTTGCATTTTTTAGGGATGAATTGATTTAGAATTTCAATATTATATATAATAATTTCAATTTATTCACGATGTTTAATTGTTAAATATTATTATGATAAAATTTTTCTAATTTTGTTTGTTGTAACCGTTGAAGAAATCTAGTTTCAATTTGAAAAAAATTTGGTCTTAAAAAAAAAAACCTCAGAAATTTTTTTGTCCCGCATGGGCATTTGAAAAATCTGGCAACCTACTTCTGGCACATTTGCTGGTTTGACCAAAGGTTCAATATCTCACTCCAAATAGAAGTAGATGTTTCATTGTCCCAATTTTGTGAATTTTGAAGTGTTTAATGCGTCTGACATTTCACGTAGTTAAACATTTTGTCAGACACTTCAGTAAGTCAACTGAAATGTCTAAATTCTCCCAGTTTTTTAAACAGTTGAAAAGACGGATCACCTGAAGATCAGGGCCCCCAGCCTTCTTTAGTTAGCCTTATAAGGCTCACTAATGAAAATATCACCACTTAACCTAACCAATCGTTAGGTCAACTGTACGCCCTTGACGATTGGTTAGGTTAAGTCGTGATATTTTCGTTAGTTAGCCTTATAAGGCTAACTAACGAAGGCTGGGGGCCCTGATCTTCAGGTGATCCGTAAAGACTAATCTGAAATGACTAATGAAATGTTTAATGAATTGTCTGACAATGAAATGCCTAATACAGTATATGAAAGTTTAAGCAGTTTATGTTTAAGTATAAGTTTGAGTTTATATGAAAAGAGCCGTTTCACAGCATTAATCTTAAAATTTTTAACTTTCAATTTATATCCATTTCTTTTTGTAGTTGACTCTGTATCCCCATCAAATAACTTCCTATAATTTACATTATCAAAGGCACTTATCCGATTTAAACACTCGAATTAGTTGTTCTTCAAGTCGACGCTTTTGAAGTGAATACATACCTAGTTCAACTAATTTTATCTTAAATATTTTGCTTTTCAGTTCTGGATTCATTTTGGTTACTCTAATCAGAACCTTTTCTAATTTAACAGTGTCTTTTCTGAAGTATAGGCTGTACAACTTAGAAATTGAAAATAGGGTAGGCCTACTGTATATCAAGAGTCTCAGGGTCACAGGCTAGCTGTTAATACTGAGAGACTGAAGCAATCCAAGAATAAGCACCCCAAATCAATTTAGGGTGATTTTTCTTGGATTGGGGTCGAACGAGGGTGCTTATTCTTGGATTGCTCTAAAATTGAGTTAAAATGGAGGGATCTTTTTCGTTTGGGGCTAGCAGCGAATTTTAGTGAAAATCGGTATGCTAATGTAGTTTTGGTCACTGATTTCAAAAATAACTTTCTTTTTTTGGAGAAATGAAAAACAAACATGTTAGAGCACTTTAAATAATTAATGTTTTTTTAATAAAAATATCATGACTTAACCTAACCAATCGTCAAGGGCGTACAGTTGACCTAACCGGGCATTCAGTTGACCTAACTGGGCATAATTCTTGATTTTTTTCTGCTACTTTTACAGATCTGCCAGGATCCTTCAAAAAACGTATTCTTCGTTAGGGATAATTTAAAATTACACTTTTTACCGTTTGTCCGACGCTTTTGGCAGCGAAAGAACTGGGTATTTTTATCAAAGGAACACACTTTCCCACACTTAGAGCACTTTTTCATAAACAGTAGCAGTTTGTGACTCTGGCTAAATTTAACACAATCCTCTGTAACTAGTTTAAGCTAGTTAAAACGTATATTAATTATTTAATGTGCTTTAACATGTTTGTTTTTCATTTCTCCAAAAAAAGAAAGTTATTTTTGAAATCGTTGACCAAAACTACATTAGTATACCATTTTTATTAAAATTCGCAGCTAGCCCCCAAACGGGAAAGACCCAAATGGAGTTAATTGCTTTAAAATGGTTAATTGAATGCCCGATTAGGTTAATTGTACGCCCTTGACGATTGGTTAGGGTAAGTCGTGATATTTTCGTTAGTTTTAACGAAAATATCACGACTTAACCTAACCAATCGTCAAGGGCGTACAGCTGACCTAACCTGGCATTCAATTAACCTTATTTCAATATTTTTTATTTTAATTATGTTCTAATTTTTTTATTGCAATATCCTTCGTAAACATTAAAATATTTTTTTAAAATTTTATATGTTAAAATCCTTTAATTTGGATTGAGGTCAAACTGGGGTGCTTTTTCTTGGATCGGGAACTTTGGGGTGCTTATTCTTGGATTGCTCCGAGAGACTTTACTAGGTATAGCCTAGTGAAATAAATAAAATTAATAAATGCATGAAATATACTTAAAAGACTAAGACTACATGGAATAAACGCAAAATAATATAATTGTTTTCTCCTCTTTACGAGAGAGCCTATAAGTATGAACACTAAATAAACTGTGTCACAATTACAAAATACTTGTATTTTTAACAACAATGCGCATGCATCTAGGTGCATAAAATGGAAAATTAGTTTATTATACAAATGAAGTGTTTAATTTCAACGCCTTTATATATTTGAAATATTTAAGCACCGTTTTCAGATATCTCAAATGTTTAGTAAACATTTCAAAATAGCTATTATTTATTTCAGAAAGTCAAGTTCATTATGAGATGTCGAGTAAACGTTTCATATATATATATATATATATATATATATATATATAATATATATAAACAACTGTCTAGTACCATTTAGAATGCCGTATGGGATCGACCCTTCAGCATCATTCCTCTTTACTTGTACGATTTGATGGAAAGAATTATTTTCTGCTTTCATCCTGTTTGCTCTCGTAACCTGCCATGCGTGGCCAGTCAAAGGCTTGAATTCACACAGCACTCTTAAAACGTTTGACATGTAAGTTGCACATCAATTACACGTTTACACGTAAATGTTGTGTCACTTGAAATCAATGAGTTACATTAACGTAATATTTTCAGCTTCAACAAAAGTAAAACTTTGTCCACTATTTCGTTCGATAACTTTTTTCAGTTAAAAAGAGTTAAGACTCTTATACGTTATTTTGTTCTGTAACAATTCCGTAACTTTTTATTACTGGTATTTATCCCTCTTAATTGCATAATTTAGGCGTAACTTTTTTCATAAATAAAACTATAATGATTCTTTCAGATAAATAAATATAACCTATAAAATCCCGTAACTCCCATAATGCGTAATATGCACATTATAAAATTTAGATTCTTATTAAAATAAGTAACTGTTTTTCAATTAAATGTAATTATAAACATGTTTCACTGTTTAGGTAATTGGCGTGAAACGAAAAAAATGCTTAAAAAACTATGAAAGGAATCTCTGAATATCCATTACGCGTGATGATTTTTTCATATATATATATATATATATATATATTAGGGGGAGGGAAGAAGAAACTTTAAACCATTATTCAGAAATATAAGTTTTTCAATATTAGCTGAATTCAGCCTTGTGCACCTATTTGTTTCTTCCTTTTCCAGTTTTTGAAAATAACCGTTCACTTTCTACGATTTTGACAAAATGGGAAAGTTTGTTTCATTTGTTTACCAAAAAACAAATGAAACAAAGAACATTATGCGGAACCAAATTCCTCATACTTCTCATTTTCATACAGATGGATCTCTAAATGAAGAGAGGAGTCACTTTTGCTTAACTTTCACTGTTGCTGTCAGAATCCTGTCGATACTTTTGCTTTCACTGAGACCGGAGTTTGCATTCATAGTTACTACAGGGTGTCCCAAACGTCTCCATACATAGGGAAAATTAGCACTTTTTAGCAAAATGTAACTTTATTTACAAAACATTCTCTACATGATTGCCATTTCTTTGTAAACACACACGGATGCGTCTCTCCCACTCATGGTGAACTCGTGTTAACACATTTGGTGTTATGGACGTAATTGCACTTCGAATGCGTTCCTTTAGGTGGTCCATGTTCTGTATCTTTTCCTGGTACACCATGGCCTTCAAGTGCCCCCACAGGTAAAAATCAAGTGGACTGAGATCTGGGAACCTCGGAGGCCACTCCACGGGGCCATGGTGTACCAGGAAAAGATACAGAACATGGATCGCCTAAAGGAACGCATTCGAAGTGCAATTACGTCCATAACACCAAATGTGTTAACACGAGTTCACCATGAGTGCGAGAGACGCATCCGTGTGTGTTTACAAAGAAATGGTAATCATATAGAGAATTTTTTGTAAATAAAGTTACATTTTGCTAAAAAGTGCTAATTTTCCCTATGTATGGAGACTTTTGGGACACCCTGTAGACGTATTTCTGCTTTAGTTTCTTCTTGGGATGTGTCGGACGCACCAGCAAAAACTTTCCTTTGAACTAATTTTCTCTTTAGTGGCTTGAATTATTACTTGTTTGTCTGTTTCGTAAAACATCTTGACTTAAATTCTGGACCAAAGAAGGGGGAAACTTGGCAGCTGATATTCATCTTGTAGTGAGAGAGACAGTTGGAATTGGAAACACTGATTCGCAAAATATAATTATATCTGATGAGTTTCACCCAATGAATTAGGATTTCCGTTCAAAGCTCTTTTGAATCCAAACACTTCAGCTCCATCAATATATTCTTTGTTGGCATTTGTTTGATATTGTTTATTTGTGAAAGTATCAGCTAAAGCAGTTGGCAACTACCAGGTGTTGTCAGAAACAAATCTGGAATCACAGTTAACTCTTTAAAGTAGCCCTTTCTTTTATTTACTGCAGATTGCGGCAGAGTAAATCTAAATTCTAAACTGCAAACTACGGTTCCACTGGCTTGATCTACGGTTTAACACCAGCTTCACTGCATCCAGCTCCGGCTCCGCTACGTTCCGCAATAAAATGCAAGCTTCGGTTCTACTCCAGCTCCTCTCTGGAGTTCTTTATTAACCGTAATAGTCAATATGGTCATCAAATTTTTTTCTCAAAATGATAGTGTGTTGAATCTTTTTTAATTAATAATACGATACATCAAATCATAATAAATATAAAGGTAATTTAAACGAAACGTACTCATAAATAATTTATCAAATACCATTACGCCTTTAGGAAAGTTAATTATTAAATTTAACATTACATGAACTGTTAGATAAATGAGAACCTTTTCTTACTACTAATGCTTTTCTCGTCTCTTTAGTTAAGTTTTGGACCCAGAAGATGAAGGTTGGATGTAGTGTTTTAGGCAAAAGTTCACTTGAAAACGTAACGTTTCTAAAAAACGTATAAAAATACTAATTAGTATTAACTGTATTCTGTTTTTGAAATTTTATTACTACCACTAAAAAGAATATAAAATATCCATAGAAAAACGCAATCACCAATTAGTAATTTTTGATGATATTTTGTTTCTACGCGAATTTTTTTCTGAAACTTTATCTTCAAAAGCCTTGCCCGTTATTTCGTTTGTTTTTTAGACTTATTTATTATCGTTTTACTTTTATAAATATTAATTTGTTTCAAAGTTTTAAACCGTCTTATTCTTATGGTGATTTTTGTTATATATAACCTTTAGTTAACCTTTGGTTAGCTTCCGCCCGAATTGTTCATTCTGACGAAGGTCAAACTTTTCACTCCACCTTAGACCTACAGTTTAACGTGGAATTCGAACCACGCCCCACCAACAGCTGGGTTTTGCTGCGCACCGGCTGCCGTCACCGGGTTTCGAACCCGGGGTCAATGGACTGGTAGTCAGCGACGTTAACCACTACACCATACACGGCGAGTATATATATATATCTATCTATCTATCTATCTATCTATATCTATATCTATCTATATCTATCTATCTATCTATCTATCTATTTATCTTATCTTATCTTATATATTATATTATATTATATTATTATTATTATTATTATTATTATTATTATATTTATATAAAAGAGGAAGTTTGTTTGTTTGTCTGTTTGTCTGTTTGTTTGTTCTCTATTGAAATGAATATGGCTGCACCAAATAGTGTTTAAGGTAGTGAATCAGATATAACTTTTCACGGGGAATCTAATGGTGTGCACAGTAGGTAGGTACAGTAGTTAGGTAGGTAGGTAGGTACAGTAGTATAAAAGAGGAAGTTTGTTTGTTTCTGTTCGTCTGTTTGTTTGTTCTCTATTGAAATGAATATGGCTGCACCAAATAGTGTTTAAGGTAGTAATCAGATATAACTTTTCACGGGGAATCTAATGGTGTGCACAGTAGGTAGGTACAGTAGGTAGGTAGGTAGGTAGGTACAGTAGGTAGGTAGGTAGGTAGGTAGGTAGGTACAGTAGGTAGGTAGGTACAGTAGGTAGGTAGGTACAGTAGGTAGGTAGGTACAGTAGGTAGGTAGACTAGACAGTTTTATTTAGTAAATGATACATTAAAATCTTGTTCAGTTTTGAATGACGGCATAAAGTCATGGGATTTAAGTGGAATCTAATAGTGTGCATAAAAGTTTCAAAATTTTCGAGAACTTTTTAAAATATAAGGTTAAGGAATAAGTTTTTTCATTTTAACACAAAAAAGCTTAAAATCATTATTTTCGAAAACTTTTTAAAATATAAGGTTAAGGAATAAGTTTTTGCATTTTGACACAAAAAAAGCTTAAAATCATTATTTTCGAGAACTTTTTAAAATATAAGTTTAAGGAATAAGTTTTTGCATTTTGACATTTGAGTGTGACTTTTGCTATGGGTGACAATGGCCCAAAAAAGTTCGAACACCTCGCAATCTTTATGTTTTGACACCCAATGGAAAAACACGTAACATTGTTTACACTGAAGTGCTACAAAATGTCTGATGTTTTCAAGGAATAAAAACAATTACCAAAACTTTGTGTTTATGTGTTCATTTAGTTTTGTTCATATTTTAACCTTATTTTGACACACCCTTACATCCCGGGCAACGCCGGGTATCTCTGCTAGTATATATATATACACACAAGTTGGGCAAAAAAACTGATGACGAAGATTTGGAAGGTGTTTTTGCACATGATAATGATCCAATAAACTTAAAATTTTCACACTATTAAATGCACCCTTTTATACGACTGCAGTAATATTTACTTCTATTTCTCTTTATTATTTCAGATTTTAGAAAGTAAAATATAACTAAGATCCCCTAAAATAAGTGCAAAAATGCCTAAATACAGTGAAGAAGACGAAGTGCTTATAAAGAAGCTAAGAATTGACCAAGGTCTGGGCGCCAGGAGAATGATACAAATGTTCTCAAATAAACCGTGGACTGAATCAGGAGTTCAGTATATCATTAGCAAGGTTGATGAAAGTGGGGATGTTAAGAGCTAACTTTTCGTCTAGCATTATGGTAGGAGCTTGCGTCTCAAAATTAGGCAAAACAAGAATTGTTGTGATTCAGTCACAAGCCAAAATCAATGCAGAATATTATTGTACACAGGTCCTTCCACACTATTTGGATGATATTTGTCAGATTAGTGGAAATAATTTCACTTTCCAGCAAGATGGAGCACCTGCACACACGGCGAAGCCTACAATCCTTATCTGGAACGAGAAACACCCAATTTCATTGAACCGAACATGTGGCTTCCCAATAGTCCAGATCTTACGCCTCTCGATTATGGCATTTGGGAAGCTTTAAAATCAAAAGTTTATACACCAAGTGAAAATATTCGCAATGTTGATGAGTTACGCCTTAAAGTGTTGGATGGTTGGAATCAGGTGTCTCAGCGATATATTGACAGATGCATCGATGATTGGATCCCGCGTTTAACCAAATGTATTCAACAAGAAGGGAGTCACACAGAACAATTTTTTTTATATAAATTAAGGATTGATAAGGGAACATTTATGTTAAGTTTAACAATCCTACC
Organism: Bathynomus jamesi; assembly: GCA_023014485.1. Taxonomy (NCBI): domain Eukaryota; kingdom Metazoa; phylum Arthropoda; class Malacostraca; order Isopoda; family Cirolanidae; genus Bathynomus; species Bathynomus jamesi. The sequence goes on along the minus strand of JAJOZX010000270.1, from coordinate 1,140,079 downwards.
TTAATTTTTTTCCAACATTGTTTACGAGCGTTATTAGTTTTTTTTTGCCTACCCTGTATATAATATATATATATATGAAAATTATTTATATATAAATTTTAAATTTACTTTGAATTTGCTCTATTCTGAATTTACTATATTATATTTTAATTATTATTCTCATTTATATTTAATCATTGTTTATACCCCGGAGAATAATTAAATTTCTTATTTGCCGCATTGTGTATTTCAATTTTCCTTTGAAAATAGTGTTTATTTAAAGTACATATTTGTTAAAGGAAAGTTACATATGTAAAGGTTGCTTGAAAGTTACGAACAAAAGACTAGGGAACGTTACGGGGGAAGGTTACGTTAAGTAGAGTTACACGTTCAGAGTTGCCGATAAAAAATTGTGGGATTGTTATGATTTAGTTACGCACAATAGTAACTAGAGCGTATACAGGCATTTGTTACTATTTCTTTTTTGGAGATTTTGCTTTCCATACCCTGTATAACTAGACATGAAGGTCTCAGCTGGGGCGTATACTCGTACTTTGCTTTATTACTGTTTCTTTTTGAAAGTGAAAAGCTTTTGTGAGTTATATATATATATAAACTCAGAAACTCATATATATAAACTCAGCAGACGAAACAAAGAGTGCTACCAATTTTTTAGATGTAGCCCACACAATTCAACTATTGAATACCATCCAACAAATACAAAGCCAACTGACAAATACAGGGATCCGAGACCGTACAGAAGACATACAGAAAGACATTACATGCGATATCAGGACAACGGTTATCGAAACAGATAAAGAGAGGAAAATTCTTGGAGAATCACAAGGCAACGAAAGCGGCACCACCATTGGAAAATGAATCGGAAACACAAGTATGTAAAAACGAAAGGGAAAAAATAAAAATAATCCTAGCCAACATTCAGGGCCTTAAATTAAACCATTCCCCAGACAAAATTTTATACCTGAAAGGACTCATGCAAGAAACCGGAGCAGAATTTGCATGCCATGCCTCACGAAAACCCTCTAAAGGACTGCTAGGCGAACTGTGAAAACTGTGAGTTCTGTGTTGACAAAAAAGAAATACAAATTGACAACTATAACATCCTCCGAGCCGACAAAACGGTGAGACGTAAAGGAGGATGTGCTGTTTACACACGCGAAAGGCATATGGCAGAAATGACTATAAGTACCTCAAACAGCTACGTAGAATGTGTAGCAGCAAAAGTAGAAAAATTAAATATGGTACTAATTGTAATGTACAGATCCCCAAACACGCCAACCTCAAAATTCTCAGATTCCATTACAGAGGTAAAAAACCGGGTAAAAGAGCAGGAGCAGGTAAAAATGTTACTAGCTCTAGCTGATGAATTTATGTTAACACAAGAAATAACAGAAAACACAAGAAAAAACAAATGACTAGATTTGGTATTCACGAACAACAGCAACCCAATTAATAATGTAGAAATATCTCCAACTATAATATCGGATCACAAAATTATTGAAATAACAACCAATATAAAAACAACTGGAAAGGAAAGAACACGAACAACAGAAAGAAGCAAATTTGAAATTTTTTATTTTCACTCCAAAGCTATAAACTGGGAAGTTGTTGCATCCAGCGTTAAAGTAATCGATTGGAAAACCATTATCGAGGCCGAGACAACGGAAGAGATGCTAATGACCTTAGACGAGAAGACGCTAGATATTGTGGAAAGACATGTCCCAAAAATACAACAAAGAGGAAAGAGAAACAGGTTCGAGAGACAAAAGAGGTCATTGTCTGAAAGAGAAAGAGAGTGACTGCAAAATTAAGTAACTGTAAAGATAACAAAATCAGAAAAATATTAAATAATAAACTGCAGAGTATTGATTGTGTCATACAGAAACTAATTGAGAAGCATACAGAAAAAGAAGACGACGACGCTATAGAAGCGATAAAGATTAACTCAAAGTACTTCTATAATTTTGCAAAAAGGAAGTCGAAAAACCATATGTCTATCCGACCTTTGAAAAACGAAGACAGTGCTTTAACTGATGATCTAACAGAAGTATCTGAAATATTAAGAGCTCAGTACGACTCATCTTTCAGTATCCCCAAAACTGAGAAACTGATGTGCGATAGAAACGCGTTCTTTGAAGAAGAACTACAAGGGGAAAGTATAACGGACTTCGACTTTACGACAGATGATATTACACAAGCTATAGGGAAACTAAAAGCACACTCAGCGGTAGGACCGGATAAATGGAATGCTACAATGATCAAAAACTGCAAGAATGCAATCGCTGAGACCCTATATTGGATATAGAGACAATCACTAGACACAGGAGAAATACCAGGCATCCTGAAGAGCGCAAACACAGTCCCAATATATAAAGGAGATCGATCGGAGGCCAAAAACTATAGGCCAGTGTCGCTTACATCTCATCTCCCTAAAATATTTGAAAGAATAGTTAGACAGAAAATCTATGACTTTTTGGAAACTTAGAAAAAATTAAATGATAACCAACAACATTGATGCACTGGAAGGTAATGAAAACTATGATGTAATATACACAGACTTTGCCAAAGTTTTCGACAATGTGACCATGGAATCATTATACATAAACTGAAATATATGGGAATAATAGGAAAAGTAGGGAAATGGATATATAATTTCCTTAATGAGCGGCGGCAAGTCGTTACAGTACAAGGGATATCTTCATCAGAATCAGAGGTCTTCAGCTCAGTACTACAAGGAACAGTATTAGTTCCACTGCTCATCATAATCATGCTGACTGATATATTTGAGGACGTTACCAGAGACAGCACAGTAACATCCTTTGCCGATGACACAAAGGTCAGTAGAAAAATAAAAAGCCCAGAAGATATAGGATCTCTACAAATCGACATGAACAGAATTTACAAGTGGACTGAAGACAAAAATATGAACTTTAACACAGAAATTTCAGCTATTACGGTACGGAAAAAGAGAGGACCTAAAATCCATGGAATATTATATCTCAAATGGACAGGAAATTCAGAGAAATTTAAAGCAAAAGATTTATGGGTTGTAATGACTGACGATGCGAAATTTGAAACAAAATAAGATAGCATTAAACAGAGCAAAGGGAATAACGGCAGATACTGAGAACCTTTAAACGAAAGGATAGGAATATTATGATTCCTCTACTGAAAACACTGATCATACCCAAACTGGAATACTGTTCAGTTCTAACATCCCCATATAAAAACGAAGACATTAGACAGCTAGAAGGGATTCAGAGAAGCTTCACAGCCAAGATCAATGGGTGCAAAGAACTAAATTACTGGGAAAGGTTACGGGAATTAAACCTATATTCACTGGAAAGGAGGAGAGAGAGATGCACCCTTATTTACACTTGGAAAATAATGGAGAAACTAGCCCCTAATCTTACTCTGAACCCTATAACTCCCCAAACAACAGTGGAAAGTAAAAAAGGAAGACTCTGTCGTGTTCCCAAATTAAAGGCTAGTCAGGGAACATCCTTAACCCTGAAAGAAAATAGTTTTGTTGTGAGAGGACCAAAACTGTTTAATCAGCTGTCCAAAGACCTAAGGAACACGAGTGGTGTTGCGATGGACATCTTCCAAACAAGATTAGACGCCTGGCTCAAAACAATCCCCGATGAGCCGGGCGTACCTGGCTATGTGACGTGGAGGGTACAAGAAACCAACTCACTACTTCACGAGGCCAACTCGAGAGGAGGGACAACAAGCTTGACCTTCGTAAAATGAGGAATCATCGCACGGAACATTTGGAAGGTTGAAAGGTATATATATATATATATATTAGACCGTATCAAAAAAAAATTCTTGGTAATTTGAGGCATATGCGATAAAAGGATGAGGTTGTGATAGAAACTCAGCTACGAAAAATTTCAATAACACTGGTTGATATTTAGAGACTGCGCAAGCCATGTGAAAGTCTCTGTCTTACAGAAAATACTGCCTTTTTCATTATACTTTACTTTGCTTCCAGTGCAATGTCAGTGCATCAAATAACCAGCTATATTACAGGTAACCGATCGCCCTCTCCGGAGTGGACCAGAGGTTCAGCGCACTAGTGATGTTGTGTTGTGTTCTATGTTGTGCTAGAGCAGTACAGTCTGTCATAATGTGTTCAATTGTTTGTGGTGTGTCCTGGCACAGTTGGCAGGTGTCGTCTGTGGAGTTGTCTAGGCTGTGTTTATATGTCTGTAAGTTGGGGTGATGTACACATCGGAATCGTACTAAGTTAACTCGATCCGATCTGCTCAGGCTGGTCTCTGACCTGTGACACTGAGGTTAGTGTTTACCGAAATCCTTTTATATATAGATTTTACTGTAATTTTTCTATTGTTTATTTTAATTTACTTTTATTATTTTTTTTATTGTTTATTTTAATTTATTGAACTTATTTTCTATTAAAATTTATTGAACTTATTTTCTATTAAAATTTATTGAACTTATTTTCTATTAAAATTTATTGAACTTATGTATTGCTTAAATTATTTATTATATTTAATTTATTTATTTGTTAGTTTAATTGGGACTACGTCCCAGCTCCGTTGTAACGAATCTAGGTAAAAAAGTTACAGGAAAAAAGTCGTTAACTTCGTTAAAGTTGACAAAGAAGTTGGTGAGGCTGCATCCAGAAAGTTGAAATCACATCTCTGGTACTTGAGTGAGGAACTGGCTCCGTTAGGTCTTTTTTCAGATAATGTGTGTCTTGAGGATAAAAGAGCAATGACAAACGGACTTCAAAAGCCTCTGAAGAAGAAGGACTAGCGTAGAATTCCTGTTAAAGCAGTAGGTTCCTTCAAGGGCAAGAGATTGTCAGATTTCATCAAGAGCAGTTCATCAAATCTGTTCAACGCGTTAAAAATTGACAATGAACTCCTGCAAACAGATCCTTCACAGTGGTATGACCAACCAACATACATACATAGCCGAGAAGTTGTGTCCCATCTTAAAGTTGTAACCGACTGTGCAAACGAGTAGTTAAACTTCCAACAATTTCAACGAAACAATTACAGTGAATGAGGAGCAACGTCAATTTCTATTTCAAGTTGTCCAGTTTCATCGGAAAGCGATTGCACATCCACAGAAATCACACTTCGTACAGTGATCGATATTCAATATTTCAGTTGCTCTGCGCAGTCCCTAAATCTTCATTAAATGTAATGAAAATTTAACCTAGAGTTTGTAATATCATGTCATAAAATAAAACACTATGCAAACAAAAATTAAAAAAAAAAAATTTCACCATTAAATTTTGAAACGGTCTATATATATATATATATATATATATATATATATATATATATATATATATATATATATATATATTAGGGGGGAGTGAAAAAGCTTTTTTTTTCTTCTTTTTTTTTTGGCTTCGGCGATAAGTGCGGAAGTTGCGACGAGGTAAAAGAATAATACTTTCAAATTTTTAGTCTGGTATTTACTCATCTTCAGGTCCCGCAATGAACTTGAAGTTTCACTCTAGACTAGTATAAGAGTGAAAATTCTGTTATTGTTGTTTCTGTTTTTCACGCTTATATAAATAGTTTTATTTATTATATGAGTATGTAAATACGAAATATACTCTAAAAATACAGTTCTTCGCTGATTGCAACAATTTTCTATTGCAGTCACCCAGAACTCACCACGAGGTGGCAGCTGCATATCGAGTTTCACCCTTTCCCACCCAACCATGTAAGAAATATATCTAATATATAAGAGAATATATATTACATATTCTCTTCTAAATATATCTTGTCAGATCCACTTGTTTATTTGTTTAATTTGTACTGTGACTTAGTTTCAAATTTTGGCATAAGTTTTCTAGACTGAATTGTTGATCTAATAAATCTATCACGATTTATTTCATCACAAACGGCTGCCGATGCCTCTGTTACCAGTTTCACCCCTCGTTCAACTGATTGTGTGTGGCAGGGATATTTTGTCATCTCAGTATTTAATTCTCCTCCAGAGATCAAAGTCCGAAGATAGTCGTTGGACAGGTTCTTAGTGAGTGGAGGCTCAAACCTTTCCATGGAGCTCCAATCTATCATGCCAGTGTAGTCAGTTGCTTCAAAGTGCAACTTTGGTACCATAAAGTGTCGAATACCGACAGCTGAATCAGAAGTTTCCCTGGCTTTCATTATTCTTCTAATTCTTAGCTCGCAAATATGCTTTCGGTTGTCGGTAATCATGTTCAGAATCAAATTCTCAGGGTGTGCAAAGTGAGCATTCCTTTGGATGACAGGTTGAACAATTGTTTTCAAATTATTTGGCAAATAACGACACTTTTCAATCATAGAAAATAGATGTTTTGCCCCAAACGTACAATCTGAATTGATCTTGATAGAGAATCAACACGTAGCATATACTTTTGCGACGAAAGTAGACAGTATGATGAGCTTTTTAGATGGTACTGCGGAAGCGACGCACAGACGAAGGATTCGGTTTGCTGTGGTTAGCCATTTAGAATGAGAAATTGGACCTGGGCTACGGTTAGCTAGACTGGACGTGACCTTCCCGCATGAAACAGCGCTGCAAATATCTTTCAGATACTTTTGATCACTACTCAAGTCAACAACGTCGTCCAATTGTTCAGGTAAGATGATATTGGTTGACTTAAATTTGACAGGAGGTATGGTTTCACAGTTAACTAGCTGTTTACCAATTGTACCTGCGAAAGATGTAGGACCTCGAGTACCGCCATCCAGATGATGCATCAGATGTCTCAATGGTAGTTCATTCGTATTTAGTAAGCACACCATTCTCTGCAAGGGTTTTTCTAAATGTTTCTCAAGTTTCCGTATCACACCTCCTTTCTCGCCAATGTTGATGATTGTTCCATCGCAACCCACAATGATAGGAGCATTGATATCAAAATCATTTCTTTGCAGAAAATTCATGATCGCCTCAGCCGTATCCTTGGCTGATCCTGATGAAGGAGTCACATGGCCTATGTACTTGGAGTCAGGCTCTTGTATTATAGTTATGTGTTCTTCAGAAATAGTTTGACGGACAAATTTGTGAGCTTTCTTCACTTGTGCTATGGTTTGGTCCTTCCGACCATCAAAATAAATACACTGAATAATTTTTCATGTAAGTATGACAATGACTGACATTCTTGCAGGTCTCTCCGGTGCTTACTTCGTTCACGTCGAATTTTACTTCGATCAATGACATGGGATTGTTCAGTTTCTTTGATAATCCCGAGATCTCCTAGTAATCCTCATGTTAATGCTGCTGTTGCTCTATCAGATATTCTATGCCTACCATACTCTCGAGCAACAGTTGGGATGGGTGTTCGCATATGTTTTGCTTTTCTTTCACTGTGAGTTTTTACAGTTGATGTTTTTTTCTTGAAGAACTGTTCAGAGTCACTTGATTCACTTGTGTTATCATCACAGTCAGAACTGCTTTCAATCACTTCAAATGATGATTGAATACTATCCTCAGATTTTTCCTGACTTCGTCTTTCTGTCCATTTCTGCAACAAGCCTTCTTTCTTTTTCTTTCAATTTCTTTGTTTTCACCACATCAACTCATGCGATACACATTTTTCTTTCTGTTCGCTGATCTGTTAGAAATAGCCTTTCATCAACAGGAACTTTTCGGTCTTTAGCGCAAGCACACATAGATAGCGGTTTGCACTTACAGGCAGCAATGTCAAACAGTTTAGAATTACCTTCATCTCTAAATTTTGTTACTTGTACAGAATAGCTCTTAGTCATGTGTCTGTTTTTATATCCTTTCAATAGCTTATTGTATTTCACTCGGAAATCTTTAACCTTATCAACCACACTTTTGTGAGCAATGGTGGGAATAGAAGCTTTTTGCCAGATTGTTTCAACGGCAACTGCTACAGGCTCACAAATGTCTCTCAAAGATGGTTCCTTCCCACCTTCAGATGTCATTTCAGGTCGAAGCCACGTGTAGTATCGCATTACATCTCCTAGTATTGGCAAAGTATTGCTTTTAAATTCACTTATTGAACCTAAAAACACAGGACAAGCAATTTTGTTCTTGAGTTTTAGCCTTCTTTGTATCCATTATACGTGGGCAATATAAATAACTTTGCTAGAAAAAGACAAAGTTCAATAATGCACGGTCAATTACAGAAGTGTGTGGCACATGACCTCACAAAACTACAGCTCAACTGACACTGGTGAATGACTCGTCACTCGTGTCTACTGTCTATTGACTGAGTTTGCAATCACAGCGGCCTGTTGCCAGATGTACGATAAGAAAATCAGTAAATCGTATACTGTAACATTGAGACCTCTTGCGGAACCTGAAAACATGCTTGGGGTCAATCCCAGAATAGGCACCTGATGTACCTCAATCCCAGATGAAGCACCTGCGTTCAACCTCAATCCCAGAATAGGCACCTTGCAAGGAATTAAATAAAAAAAACCTGATGATTACAAAATTTATTGTTTATACAAAGTTTATTACAAATGTAATAAAGGCAAAGTTATAAAAGGTTTAAAGTGGTTTAATGAATAAAGAAAAATTTTAGATATTATAAATTCCTGCAATATGAGCCCGAATGTTTCTGAATCCATCTGAAGCAAATCTATCTTGCCATATAGCAAAAGATTAGGTTAGGTTAGGTTAGGTTAGGTTAGGTTAGGGTAGGGTTGATTTTTTCAAATATTGATAAAAACAATGAAATTATATCTCTAAAAACTGTTTATATTTTTTTCTCCTCAATCCCAGATTAAGCACCTGTTTTTGCCTCAATCCCAGATTAAGAACCTAAAAATGATTTCAGGTGCCTATTCTGGGATTGATCCCATGCTTGAAATGTAGAAATATTTTACGTGTGATATGTTGGGTACAATAAGCAACTTCTAAACACATCGCCGAAAAATTCAAAGAATTTTTTTTTCACTCCACCCTAATATATATAATATATATATATATAACGTTATATATACTGTATAATATATATATATATATATATATATATATATATATTATATACTGTATATATATATATATATAATATATATATTATATATATATATATATTAGATATATATATAGAGAGAGAGAGAGAGAGAGAGAGAGAGAGAGTGATTTTTTAAACACCTGACTCTTTAAAAATCTAAACAAAATCCAAACACAATAGAAGAATTGAAAGCATCAGTTGAAAATAAAATTTCTCAGATTTCAAAAGATACTCTATCTAGAGTTCTGCAAAATTTTGTTGTTCGTGTGCAAAGAGTTAATGTGCCGAGAGGACATCACATAGAGCATGTTTTGGAGTTGGGGACTAAGTCCTCATGCGTATGAAAGGTACAGTAAAAATTCCATGCTTTTATTTCAGTTAATAAAAAAAATATAAACCTTTTCCTTTTGAAGTGTCAAAGTGTCCAGGTGTTTTAAAAAAAATTCCGATATAAATATATATATAGTCTATATATATATATATATATATATGTGTGTGTGTGTGTGGTGTGTGTGTGTGTGTGTGTGTGTATGTGTGCGCTTGCATAATTTATTCCAAAAAGTGTAAATGTCAAATAGAAGTCAAAGAACTTGGATTATGGATATTGAATTATACGATGTTGAATAAAACAACATCAAATGAGGAATATGTACTGGAAAAGTGGAAAGCATTTTTTTCTTTGTGTCAAAATTAAAACGCTTCAATGCAAATAAAAAACCAGAGGAAAAAAGTAAATTCTATGAATACATAATACATATATACATATGCATACAAATAAAACAAAAAGTTTCAATAACTCGGCCTATGAACATATAAAGCGATATAAATAATCCTTCATATGTATACCTCTATATATTTATATATACAGTATATATATGATAAAATAGTTGCTATCTTGTCATCGAACATTGACAGGAAACGTGAAAGAATCTTTGAAGTAGGAAATTTTGCTAACATAAAATATATTTTTAGATGTTTAAATGTAAAAAATGTGGATTTGGGTTGCACGTATCTATTGACACTTGATGATTGGTAAGATAAAGTCTTATACTACTCGTACGTGTCATTGAAATGAAGGAGAAGAAAAAGAGAAAGAAATAAAGACAGAAATACAAAAGAAATAATTGGAGAAAATGATGATTAAGGAAAGTCAAGGAAAAAATAAGAAGTTATAAGGAAAATTCCACTGAATGATCAAAATAACATTGTAAATACATCAGAAATACCAAAGTGAAAAAACGATAGTAAGAACAGAGAACATGATTTGAAATTTAATGTTTCAGTATCGATAAAACTGTAAATGAAATTGATATAGGGCCTAATAGCAAGAAAATGAAACTCCACAGAAAAGTTTATATACACACCTTTCAACCTTTCAAAGGTTCCACATGATGATTCCTCATTTCACGAAGGTCAAACTTGTCGCCCCTCCTCTCTTAGGGAATATATATATATATATATATATATATATATAATATATATATATATATATAAATATATATATATAACACACTCCTTTGCTTGGCAAAAAATTCTTGTATACACAAGGATGAATAATGAATTTTTCGAGCTTTATACATGTTTCATTCTAGGGGAAAATCTAAGTTTTATCACCTCATCATATGCAAATTTTACCTTACATTTCGAAAATATAAACGTAGTAAATATCTCTTCCATCATCGATTATTAGTCCACGCAGAAAAATCAGCATTTAAACCACTTAACACGATAATCCTAAATTGTATATTTTTCATGCGGGAAGGAGGGCCAAGAAGAAGAGAGCCAAAATCAAAATCAACTTTCTTTTATAGTGTCGGAATAACTTTATTGATAAATCCATTCAGCCAAAGAAGGTCATCCCGGATGGAGATTTCCTACTCCCAAAACGGCTACTGTACTTCATACACACGAAATATTTCATAAAATTTAACGTGGATACAAGTCAGATTGATCACGCCTCTCACAGGTATCAAGGAAAATAATAACTGATCATAATGCTTTAGTAAATAATGCAAAACTTTCATGTAATATTTAGAGGGTTTACCAACTCATTTGACAAATATGACCTTGACATAATAACACATTGGCAAAATAGGAACAATAAGAAGGACCCTTTCATAATTGGTGACATACGAATGTAGGATGATCACCAATCACAACCGACTACAAAGCCATTGACATATAAAACTCTTCATGTACGCAAATAGAAAAATGGAAAATATTTGTTTATTGCCTAAGCCTCGTGTACATAAATATTTGATACAGGTTGTACATTAACTCCATACCTTCCACTGTTTCTGTGCTGATTCTGTCTTTGTAGCAATGAAACTAAAAAGTTGAAATAATGATTGCGAGAGATCAGTGAAATTATGATAATGACAACATGAAACCACGACAAAACAGCTGTTGATATACCCTTGAATTCGACATTTCAACATTCGATGGAAGACGTGTGGTAATAAACTAGTGAACATAAATTATATATGTTCCATTTCATGCGTTCATTATCATACAGTTGTTAAAAATATATAACACTTTTAACCATTTTATCAATTGTTCTCTTACTCTTATATAAGATCATAAAATCTCTTACATTACTGACATCTTTTGCACTATATTCACGTAACATCTCGCTTACATCCCAATCTTATATCATTTTCACGCAACCCGAAGTTGAACTGAGCGTTTCGACTGCATCTACCTTCGCATTTGTTCTCATAGTCATGAGGTGACAAAGGAAACAAGGCCAATTAAGAGTAAATTGGGACACACCCTCTACAGTATAAGTCATAGTTAACATATAAATTCCTTTTACGCTTTTTAAGCAAACTAATTGGGTCGTCTTTACATATAACTTACCTCTTCATTACTGTATGAAATGATCTCCACTATATATATATATATATATATATACACACACACATGTGTGTATGTATATATATATTATATATATATATATATATAATATATATATATATATATATCCCCGCAAGGGGGTTCTAAGCTCGTGCTCTTGAGTGCTCTTTGTGCTCGTTTGTACGTGCTTGTTCCTGGAGGTTTCACGTGCGCCCTCCCGGCCCTAGCACCCAGGATGATGGGGCTCGACCCTGCAGTCCTTGTCATCCTTGGTCTTTTTCCACTTCGACTGTCCCCTCCACCCTTTCTTTTTCCTCTGTCTTTCCTCTCACTTTTTCTTTGTTTTTCCGCTGAGATATGCCCTTTAAATAGAGGCGAATCGGTTCTTCCCGAACTAAAAAAAAAAAAAATATATATATATAGTGTGTGTGTATATATATATGTGTGTGTGCGTGTGCACGCGCGTGTATGTACTGCTTTTAGCCATATTATCGACACCGCTAAAATTCTGGCAATGACTTTACAAATCTTTTGGCACCCTCATTGCAATGCTGGATCTGCCCTCCAAATTCCGTGCATGGTTTCGTGAACACCATTATTGACAGCATTGTTTTAATTATAAATTTTAAAGAAAAACTAAGACATTTTTTTAATATATTTAAAAGAAAATAACTTATCACTTTGAGGTATACAGGCGTTAAAATAAGGTTATATATGCTGGTATAATCGTATATACTGATATACCGGAAAATATTGGTATACGAAAAAGTTTTCACAGAAACAGGTAGGAAAATAAGAAAAATCCTAGTATAGGTGCATACCCAGAATCTGTTGCTCAACGGGTAACACCAATAACATAAAAGCGAAGTGAAGACACTGTGGTCGGGGGTTCGACTCCCGATAGTGCTGGTAGTAATGAGACAGCAGTTTGCGAAAGAGTTGGCCTGAGCACTGTTAGTTTCAGGCCCTCCTGACTGATGATTATTATTATTATAGGTGTAGGTATATAGAAATGCTTTTTTTCTAATATATATATATATATATATATATATATATGTTAAACACAGACCGTGCATGGCACAAGGAACTCTTCTGGGAAAATTAAATCCACTATAGTCCGAATAAGTATGGTAAATGACAAATACCATAGTTTTTTTTTCTTTTCATGATTTTAGCCCGACGTGGGCAACGGGTCTCTCGCAAAGAGATCCCATAAATATAGCTTCCCTCACCAGCTATCTGCAAAGCAGACAGGATCCAGCTTTGGGACGTGGATCTAGGGTTTAAAGCAAACCTAGATCCCTACACTCAGAACCTCTATATAAGTAAAAGACTCGTTGCATTCACGTCGTGTTGAATAAATCAAAGAAAAAGGGGGTAACTATTGTATTTTTGGCCAAAAAAACCAAAACTTAAACCTCAACCGGGACATTGAGCGTCCACTTTTCAAGGCACGAAACACGTCCGTTTAGTATACACAAACTCATTCGGACTATAGTAGATTTAATTTTCCCAGAAGAGTTCCTTGTGCCATGCACGGTCTGTGTTTAACATATAATGTTCTCAGGGAACCATTCTGAGTTTGTGTATATATATATATATATATATATATTCGAATAAGTAATGATAAATGACAAATACTATAGTTTTTCTTTATCATGATGGAAAGCCCAACGTGGGCACCGGGTTACTCGCAAAGAGGCCCCAAAATATAGCTTCCCTCACCAGCTATCTGCAAAGCAGATAGGATCCAGCTTTGGGACAAGATCTAGGGTTTAAGCTTACACCTAGCCTACTACATTCAGAACCTTTTTAGCCAAAAAAACAAAAGTTAAACCTCAACCGGGACATTGAGCGTCCCACTTTTCAAGGCACATAACACGTCCGTTTAAATATACCAAAGTCAGAATGGGTCCCCTGAGAAACTTATATGTTAAACGGACGTGTTATGTGCCTTGAAAAGTGGACCCAATTTCCCTGTTTGAGGTTGAAGTTTTTTTTTTGGCTAAAAATACAATAGTTACCACCCTTTTTCTTTGATGTATTCAATCCGACGTGAATGCAATTTTTTTTTATATATAATATATATATATATATATATTATATATATATATATATATATATATAATGTGTCAATTTGACTGTTTGCTGGCATCTATCCCTAAATCCAGTTCAGTAGAGAGGAAAGAGCGAAATAAACGAATTTTTTTTTTTATAAAGTCATTCCACTGTCGGATCAAAGTGCAGTGGACTGAGAAACCTCCAGCACACCAACCTGAAGGAATAATTTCAAGAACAAGCTGGACAGGTTCTTCTGCAAAGTTCCTAACCACCATGCGTGGCTGGCTACAAGGGCAGGAGGAGAGCGGAAACCAATTTCCTCCTCCATCAAATCTCGTAAGTGAGTCGGGATGGTGCAGAGGGGTCGACCGCAGGTCGATCCCGAACCGTCCTTCAAAACCATCGTAAGGTAATATATATAGTTATTCACATATATACACACACACTCGTATGTATATATATATATATATATATATAATATAGAGAGAGAGAGAGAGAGAGAGAGAGAGAGAGAGAGCATAATGTTTACAGTATAATAATAATGATGATGATAATGGTTAATTGATTGTTAATAATGATGATTGATAAGGCTGGGGTCACCAGATCTTTTGAGATCAAATAATGTTATTAATTAGGTTGATGGATAGAATGAGTTTTCTTCCTTTATTAAACAAAATAAATTATTTATGAATGAGACAAATAAAGTTGGTTGTTTACAGTTGAAATTAACGTGCACTGGAATAATGACTTCAGTATAATAATGACTTTAATATTAATAACGCGCGAGCCGCGAAATAATGATTGGTCTTTATATAAAGTTAGGGGAATGACACCAGGCTAAAATGGGCCTACAGAATGATGTTCACATGATGGTAGCTCTCGTGTCACTGGTTCTTCGGAGAGAGAGGTCGAGGTGCGTTAAGAAGTCCTTGTAACGAGGTTGAGGCGTGAGACAAAGCATAAGGACATGCCTTGAGTGAATCCTCGAGATGTGATGTCATCTTAGTCGTGCTTGTGTGACGTCAGCTTCGTCTTGTTTGTGTTGGTGGAACATCGCTAAAGTATTTGAAAACGTCTTTGCCACTACATATACACACACACACACACACACACACACACATATATATATATATGTGTGTGTGTATATCAGGAGCGGCTATTAAAACGTTCCAAGGCTGACCTTCGTATGAGCAAACTATATGCACAAAAGTTAGTTTACAGAGTGATTCTCTTCGGAGGAGTTTCCGAGACTTTAAATACACTTCCGGCAACGCTACTGACAACATTGTTCATCTTGAGAATAAACTAAAAAAAAAGCTTAAAATATTCCTTACTTTTGAAAACTCCGGAAGAATTTCATTATCAGCTGATGAACTGTTACGCAAACATTAAAACCATTTACTTCAAAAAAGTTTGGCCCTTTTTCTGATTTTTTTTTATACAACTTTATAACTTCAGTATTCTGTGCCCTAATGGATTTTTCTCTCTTAAAATTCAATCCAGTTTCTCTTACATGACGCTTTTCTTCATGCCACTCAAAAACTAAAAATAAAAAATTATTACAGCTCTTCAGAAGAACGAAAAAGATTCCAGAGGAACCAATAAAATGGAAATACTTCCGAAAAAAAAGGTTTCCTTGTCATCGCAACGCTGAAGAGCCTTTATTTCAGCATTTTCTGACCCGAAAATTTTGCCCTATAAATCTTTCTTTGTTGATAGATTGCCGCCTTGAAGATACTAAATATGCATGGAGCAGCGTTTAATCTGTCTTTCGAGTGACCTTTGAAGATACTTTGCACCTCGTCAAGATTCAGATTTCTTTAATCTCTTTTCTCTCTCTCTCTCTCTCTCTCTCTCTCTCTCTCTCTCTCTCTCTCTCTCTCTCTCTCCCTCCACCTATCTATGTATCTGTTTATCTATCTATCATCTATCCAAGTATCTATTTTCCCCCTTTTAATTTCCTTCCTCAATCACTCTGTTTTCTCTCTTTCTCTGTTTTTTTTTCTTTCTGTTATTGTCGTCTTTCCTAATTTCACTATTTTCGCAGAGGTCATCCATTCCGTCCTTCCAGTTTCATTTTCTGTCTGATTTTCGTAGGTCTGACTTTCGTAGGTCTGATTTTCATAAAAGTAATTTCCGTCAGCTTTTATGCATAAATTACATCTTATTGTCGTTCCGTGTTTAGTGTTATCAATGGCTTCCACCTTGAAGATATTCAAATACTTTGGAGCGAATTAGAGAGAAGCGTCTCTAAGAGTTTTGAATAAAGTTGTTTTTGACTGTTGTTCGCTATTAACTCTAACACGGAACTCATTTCCTAAGTTATTGAATGCTATTGACACTCTCACTGAAGTTCTAATGCTCACAATACTCAAGGAGAGGCATTTCTCTTGCATACTTGAATTGCTTCTTAACACATAACTTCTTATTACACGTTATTAAACGAACAATATAAATAATTTCCAACTTTGTATTAAATCAAGACCATATGACTAAAAAGAATAATATATATATATATATATATATATATATAAGGGAATTAAAATATGCTTTTTCGCTAGTCACTGGATTTGGCATCTATAACTTTTAAAGGTTGCAATATTGAAAATCGCGAGACCCCATCGCATGACCTTTTTGATCCAATACCTTAACACCTTTTTTCCCCTTTACTTTCTTCTTCTTCTTCATCATTATTTTGATAAGCTATTTGCTAAAAGTTAGCAAGGGTCCAGGCCCTGACGATCTTTATCCTAGATATTTGAAAGATTTGAAAGACGTCATCGTAGGCCCCTTAACAAAAATGTTTAATAAGTCGCTGGAAGTGGGGATTATTCCTGAAGACTTCAAATTAGCTAACGTTACGCCTATTTTTAAAAAAGGCGACCGCAGAGTAGCTAGCAATTATAGGCCTATTAGCCTTAACGTCAATTGTCGGTAAACTTTTGGAATTCGTAGTTAGGGATCGCATCGTCGATCACTTAGGGAGTCGCGATTTGATTAATTAATAGTAGTCACCATGGGTTTCGACGCCATAAATCTTGTTTAACCAATTTGTTATAGTTTTATAACGAAATAGTGTGCGAATACGATAGGCATAGAGCGGCTGACGTTATTTATTTAGACTTTAAAAAAGCGTTCAATACAGTTTCGCATAGAAGATTAATTGCGAAGGTTAACGCACGGTATACGCGGTCAGGTAGCTAACTGGTTAGAGGAATGGCTTCGTGCTAGGAAACAGAGGGTTCTTGGTAATGGTAGGTAATCGGGGTGGTTGGATATAGGTAGCGGTGTACCACTGGGTTCAGTGTTAGGCCCATTGCTATTCGTAATCTACATTAACGACATAGACGTAGGCTTGACCAGTAACGTGTCAAAATTCGCGGGTGATACTAAAATAGGCGGTAAAATTCTTAACGTGGACGATAGAAATAGACTCCAAGACGATGTAAATAAGATTATGGAGTGGACGGATAAGTGGCAGATGCAATTTAACATAGACAAATATAAAGTTTTGCAAATAGGTTCTCGTAAAAATAATTACACGTACACGATGGATGATAAACAGTTAGCAAGTGTTGACGAAGAAATAGATTTAGGCGTACGCGTATCTAAGGGTTTAAAAGTTAGGAACCAGTGCCTGGAGTCTTGCGCAAAAGCTAATAGGATGTTAGGCTTCATAGCGCGTAATTTCGAATTTAAATCGAAGAATATTATATAGCCCCTTTACAAGTCCCTAGTCAGGCCTCACTTAGAATATGCCGTCCAGTTTTGGTGCCTGTACTTGCGTGAGGATATTGATGGGTTGGAAAGGGTTCAGCGACGTCCCACGAAACTAATTCCGTCACTACGCAACAAGTCTTACGAAAATAGGATTAAAGAGTTAGACTTGCATTCACTCCAAACTAGGAGATTAAGGGGGAGCTTATTGAAGTTTTCAAAATCGTTAATAAAATCGATAACGTAAATTTTGACAAATTTGTTCATTTTCGATAATAGCAATACTCGTAATAACGGATTTAAATTACATGGCAGACGTTTCATTACTAACATCGCTAAAAACGTTTTTACGTTTAAAGTAATTAATAAATGGAATAATCTTCCCGCGTCCGTCGTGAACTCTACCAGCGTTAATATGTTTAAAAACCGTTTAGATGGGTATTTTAAAACTATTAACGTCGTTTAAAATAATAAAACAATTAGCAACAGGAGCTCTAGGGGTAGTGGACGAGGTTTGAGTCTGTTGACGATTAATGCCAACTTGTGACATATCAGCGTGTGATATGCCAGCAATAAAATTATATTAAAAAAAATTAGACTAACACGAACTTAGATGTAGCTCGTAGCCTAAACTAACCCACTTTTTGTAACACTCTTCATACTTTTTTTTCTTCTTTTCTTATCTTCTCTTTACTGGCATGTCTGTAGTTTGCATGGTATGAGAGTGTTTGAGATAAGACTGTGTTTGCATGGTTTGTAAGCGTTCTTGTTTTACTTCTTTTCATCTTTCACTCCTTTCCTATTCTCTTCGACTATTTTTACGACTTGTCGGCAGTTGCCGGTGGATGATGATGGTGAGTCTTTCTTTCTCTTTTTCTGAATGAATGTTAACCCACGAATGATAGGTTTTGCTACTTACTTAACCCCTTATTCTCTTCTTTTAACCCCCTACTCTTTTCTTTCTTTCGGGCTAACTTTAGAGCGGATTTCAGGGTCTTTGTTATCCTTAGCTTCTGTAGATTTGTATATTATTATCATCTTCTTTAACTTGACGATGTCCGTAGTTTAGAATTATTCGATCACGAACCACTTAAACAGAAGAATGAAAATATTCGACACGAGTAGAAGTGTGGAAAGTATCGTGAAAGATAATGCATGTCCGTTGGAGCCTAAAATACTGAACTGATAAGGGTAAATGCGATTAAACATTTAATGAAATGAAAGAAAACCTTCCTGATTCCAGGGTTCATGTTATAGTTACTATATATATATATATATATATATATATTTGTATTCATATATTTGTTATTTGTATTCATGACACGATATATATATATACACACACACACACACACACACACACACACACACATATATATATATATATATATATATATATATGTGTGTGTGTGTGTGTATATATATATATATATCGTGTCATGAATACAAATAACATTAAATTCCAATTTTTTTTTTAGATTTGTTTAAATTTGGTGTGATTACTTTCTATTTGCATAAAAACAATCTTTTTGATTCCTATTCCAGAAAATTTATTTTAGGTCATAAAACAAATCTAAATTATATTTTCAGTAATTATTTAGTAATATATATCTACACACTGCATATATATATATATATATATATATATATATATATATATATATATATATATATATATATAAATTATTTCACGAAAGTAACACGTGAAAAATATTTATGATGAATAAAACCACGAAGGAAAGGAAACACAAAAGGTGCTCAAGCGCTTTCGTCTAATGACATCCTCAGGAACACTGAAGTACATAAAAGGTTACGGCCTATATATAGGTTACAGAAAGAAAAAAAATAAATAAATAACATACATACACACAAACATATATATATATACATATATATACAGACATATCTACACACATACATATATATATATATATATATATATATATATGCAAAAACGGAGAAGTAAAAATAAAAATTAAAAATTAAAAATTAGAGGATTAACAAAGGCATACAGATTTGTAAGGAAAAATATCGATTTTTAGCACAACATCAAATGAATTATAAAAATACAAATTTATACTGGAAATCTGCCCGGGTTTTAACACTTTGCCTTTTAGAGTCAAGTTTCGATATATATAAAAATAAAATGAAGATTAAAAGTTAATAAAGTAGCCTACAAGTTTACCAAAGATTTAGCATCCTACCCTTTTTATCTAAATTTGTTTTGAAGGAATTCAAAACAACAGGATCGAGTTGAAAAAGACCTTTGCTTATGTTGAAGTTATTTGAAAGTTGGATAATGGCAGACTCAAGAATATTTCTATTAACAATGTTGCTAGAATGAAATAAAACTGAAGCATTATTCCAATCAATACAGTGGGATAACTCTGACAAATGGACAAAAAGAGCACTGGACAACTGTCCTGTTCTAACGGAATATTGATGCTGTTTTATACGTGTGTGCAAATCCTTTCCCGTCTGACCTATGTAAAAGGAATCACATTGTTTACACCCAATTTTATAGATAATGCCTGAATTATTGGTAGGGCTATTTTTTACTATGATATTTTTCACAATATTGTTATATGAAAATACTACATTAATATCCAAAAGTTTAAGTACATTAGCAATGCCTAAAAAGCCCGGGAAAAATGGAAGTACTAAAATATTTTTTGACAAAGTACGAGTGTTATTATTGACACGATAGAAAGTTCGTTTTGCCTTGTTGAGACAAGATTCCATAAACGCAGATGGGTAACACAGATCACTTCCAATACCGTTGATTTTTTCCAATTCGGCATCGATGTATTCCGGACTGGCGATCCTAAGGGCGCGGAGAAACATTGATGAAAAAATGGCCTTCTTAGTGGGGGTGTCATGTCCCGAGTAAAAGTGTACGTAGGACAAATTGTTTGTTGTTTTCCGATAGATACTAAACTTAAAACCTGGGCTTTCCCTATGTACACGCACATCCAAAAATGGTATTGAATTGTCTTGTTCCACTTCTAAAGTAAACTTAATGGAGGGGACCTGATCATTTAACTGAAGGAGGTAAACTTGTAGGCTACTTTATTAACTTTTAATCTTCATTTTATTTTTATATATATCGAAACTTGACTCTAAAAGGCAAAGTGTTAAAACCCGGGCAGATTTCCAGTATAAATTTGTATTTTTATAATTCATTTGATCTTGTGCTAAAAATCGATATTTTTCCTTACAAATCTGTATGCCTCTGTTAATCCTCTAATTTTTAATTTTTAATTTTTATTTTTACTTCTCCGTTTATTGCATATATATATATATATATATATATGTATGTGTGTAGATATGTATGTATATATACTGTTTGTGTGTATGTATGTTATTTATTTATTTTTTTTCTTTCTGTAACCTATATATAGGCCGTAACCTTTTATGTACTTTAGTGTTCCTGAGGATGTCATTAGACGAAAGCGCTTGAGCACCTTTTTGTGTTTCCTTTCCTTCATGGTTTTATTCATCATATATATATATATATACACAGCGTGGTTGAAGTTTACGATAGATTTTCAAAAATCACAAAAGACTCATTGAAAAAAACTAAGGCTCATGGAATCAGGGGTGTAGTAATAAATTAGATAGAAGAGTGGTTGCGAGGTAGGAAACAGAGGGTGGTCGACTTAGGGTGTCCCGTTTTGGACGAATCTCAAAGTTATTAATGTCCAGCCCTCTCATATCGTGACAAATGATGATTTAAGTATGCTAACCAATTTTTAGACCGAAATCAAAAAATTTGACCCCCGAGCACTCGATTCAAAAATTTAAGGGACAAATTTTTTTTTTAATTTTAGTTTTTTCGATTTTATGCTTATAATTTCAATTTTAGACACATAAATGGTTCCATCTGATGCGTATTAAAAAATGAATCATTTGATACCAAATTTATATAGGTTTGGCTTAAAAATTTTGTGTTTATATGATTTTTTTTATATTTTTAAGGCATTTTATTAAAATTTTTTGAGTATTTCTCTTGTTGCTTTCAAGTTTATTAAATAAATAAAGCAAATAAAAGAAAATTAATCGTTTTCCGTTTAATTATCAAACAAAAATGATAAAAATAATAAAAATATCCCTCTTTTATGGACTAGAAAAACAAAAGCTTCCTCTACATAAGAAAAAAAATATAAAAATAAAACTTTCTTTTCTTAAAAAATGACTAAAACTTCAACTAGTACAACATTTTTGATTCCTTACAGAAAGTAAAGATCAAATTTCGATACAAAGACTACACAATTATAAAATTAAAGCAAGATGAGAAAAAATATAAAACAAGTGCAATGAAAAAAAAAGTACTAAACTCCATAAACCTAAAATCTTCCTTTTAAAATAAAGAACTAAGAATTTATTTTCGATTTTTCGAATGCGCGGCCTAATCTCTGACATACTTGGTTAATGTTTTTTTCTTGAAATCAGGCACTTTTTGTCTATTGTCTTCAACCACCTGTAGCAGATATTGTTTTTGTTTTTCATCTCTAGTGATCGATTAGCATACTCTTCTATCAATTTAACACCTCGTTCGGCCGTGTCATTTACTACTTTCATATAGTGTACAAAATTACTCATTCTTTTGAAATCTTCATCAGCTTTCCATTCGTTTGCAGATTTTCTAAGCCAGTTACCAGAATAATTGAATAAATTCAAGAAGAGCCATGAGTTTGGCCCAGCTAGATCCGGAAGTCTCGTGGAAGGGTTAAGTGTAGGAAATGTTGGTGGTCCTCGTCGGTTAGAAAATCCTCGCTTCTCAAATTTCGATATTGATTTAGCAATTTTGGTCTTCAATTCACCACTTAAATTTTCTGAAAATAAAGAAAGCGATACCATTTCTTCAGTTACATACCAGAGGTGGCGATCAAGGGCCTTAATAGCCTGGTTTGCTACTTCTTCATCGATTTTCTTGTATGCTTGCAAGTCGTGATATAACTGCAGGTCATTTTCAGGTGCTTCAACTCCATTTGTAGATGACACCCAAACTTTGATATATATCATTACTATAAATTTGCATACTCTTTCCAGCTTATTCACCATATTTTCAGTGTAACCTGCTTGATCACTAAAAGCAAACATTTTTATACAATACATGATTGTAGCCATCCATCTAGCACGATGCGAGGCTCCAGGATGAAGCTAACGAATTCCTTTTGGTGGAGTTTGATTCAAAATCTGTAGGCATAACTCAGCACTTTCTTTATAATCCCCGCGAAGTAATACATTGCTATCTTCATTTTAAAGGATTTCATAAAGATATTTTGTTACATCTTCAATTTTATTCTTTAGGTATCTGTTTGTTGTTTCCAATGTTTTGTTTTTTGCTCGTATCTAAATTCTTCCATACAGTTTGTCTAAATTTTTGAAAAATTTCATGATCAGGTGATATTGATTTGCCAAATATTACTTTAAAAACATCATTCAAAATTCTTTCAAATATATGATGCCTGCGTGCGCACCAGAGTATCCTCTGTCCTAATAAGTCTTCTAGTCTTTTGCAGGCACCATTGATGCAACCGGAATTCGATGCGGTTGTATCGAAAACCAACGAAACCACTCTTCCTTCAAGGTTTCAATCCATAGCAGCTTCAAAAGTGGCTTGGGCTTGAGAAAATCCAGTAGTATCAGGGATATCTGGAACCGCTAAAATTTTGCCTTCCTTCGCACTTGGCATTCCCGAAACTAAAATAGTCGATCGTTCTTTCTTTTCACCTCTCAATTCTGTAACTATTTTAGAATCCCAATGAAGCGAAGAGAAATTTGGAGGCTCAAAATCGATTTTCACTTTCTTAGATGTGTTCTCCCTAGTTTTCTTTCCTGCATTCCAAGAAGTTGTTCTGGACAGGCTGACTGTTTCTAAGTCTATATCACAGGCAGAAAGCACAGTAGCAGCAAAAGCTGTTCTTTGATTTAATGACAAGTTTAATCTGTCAGCTATATTGCTAACTTTAGAAGACTTCATAATATTTTGACGCTTAGGACCTTTTTTCGCACTCGAAAGTTTAAATTCTGGATCATCTTGCTTCGATTCTGAAGACGAATTTTCTTAATAGACCATATTCATTTTAGATGTTCCAGGCATTGCTTTCCTTTGTGATTCTTTTAGTTCACGGTTTTTTATTTTTTATTTCTTGGATTCTTTCAGCTTTAGCTTTAGTCTTCTTTCCATATATTTTATCTAGACCTCCTAAGCACATTTCCCTTTCTCCTCTCTGATCTTCCAGAAATTTAACATCCCAAATTTTCGTTTCATTACTTCTTAGTGGATCTTTCATTATAATTTCTTCAGCGTTCTGAGAGCTGATGTCAAAAAGTTTTTTTAAAACCTGGTTAAATTCCTGAAGTTTATTGTTATAATTAGGACGTTCTGTAATTCGTGCAATAGTATCTCTCTTTTTAATTAAGTCTTTTAATAACTGTTTAGGTCTCGGATGACGCCCAACATCTTTAGCAGGTATACTGGCCAGGATCCAAAAACGTTTAACTTTTTCCAAAACTACTTTTATTGTCTCCTCTACTGAGTTATTCCTCATGGAGTTTCTTTTTAGACTTAAAAAGTGACGAAGAACATCTTCATTTGAGGGAAAAAGTGAACCTCTGTGTGGTTTCAAATGAGGAAGGAGATCTCCAAGAACAGAATCATCACGTTCCTTATCTTTTCTTAACTTTCGTTCATTCGAAGCCATAGTTAATCATTAGGTAACTAGTTGACTAGCTAAAATCCTGAAAAAAATAAGAAAAAAGTAAATAAAAACAAAAGTTTTAAGCCAAACCTATATAAATTTGGTATCAAATGATTCGGTTTTTTAATATGCATCGGAAGAAACCATTTATAAGTGTCTAAAATTGAATTTATAGGCATAAAATCGGGGGTCAAATTTTTTGATTTCGGTCTAAACATTGGTTAGCATACTTAAATCATCATTTGTCATGATATGAGAGGACTGAACATTAATAACTTTAAGATTCGTCCAAAACGGGACACCCTAGTCACTGGTCGTTGATGGAGCGGAGTCGTCTTGGGCTAATGTGTCGAGCGTCGTTCCTCAGGGTTCTATATTGGGCCCCTTGCTTTTTCTTATATATATATATATATATTATAACAATTTAGATGTCGGCCGAGTCAGTACATTTTCAATGTTTGCAGGATGACACGAAGTTGGGTGGTAGGGCAATTAATGACGAAGATAGAGGTAAAATCCAGGAAGATCTGAATAAAATCGTTGATTGGTCAGTCACATGGCCAATGAGATTTAACGTTCATAACTACAAAATTTTACATATAGGTTCGCGTTAACGTTAATTTTGCGTATAGTATGTCAGGAGCAGGAAAAAGATTTAGGCGTTATAATCACTGGTGATTTGAAAGTAGCGAAACAAAGTACAGCAGCGGTCAATAAAGCGAGCAAAGTGTTACGTTTTATAGCTCGGAATTTTGAGTACAAATCGCGCGATATTATTGTTCCTCTTTATAAATCATTAGTTAAGACCCCATTTGGAGTACGCGATCCAATTTTGGAATCCGCATTTGCGAAAAGATATACACAAAATTCAAAGGGTTCAAAGACGAGCAACTAAGATGATTCCGTCGCTTAGGTCGAATTCGTGCGACGATAGGCTTAAGGAGTTAAAAATGACAACACTCGAGACTAGGAGGCTAAGAGGTGATCTAATCCAGGTTTTCAAAATTCTGAATGGGTTCGATAATGTAGATAGAGATAGCTTTTACGAAATATCTCAATATAATAGGACTAGAAATAACGGGTGTAAGTTGACAAGTAGAAGGTTCGAGACAGCAGTTGCCAAAAACTTTTTACGCTTAGAATAGTAAATAGGTGGAATAGTTTGCCGGTAGAAGTAATTAATAGCACGTCTATAAACATGTTTAAATATCGATTAGACGCATATGTTGATAGAGTGGGTATAGTTTAAGGTAGTAAAATTAAGGCTTTGTGGTACGGAACACACGTAAAATTGTAGGTCCCCTCCGCCACTACGGAGGACATGCACAATACACAATTACGAACACAGTTAGGTAGACCAGCCATGAGTGGATCCTAGGGTCTTTGTTGGTTTGAAACATTATAACATTATAACATATATTCTGAAATAACCCGCAGGAAAAATGAAGCAGCCACTCCGAATACTTTTGAGTTTATTTTAACTGCACTTCTTAATGTGAATCTTAGCAATATATATATATATATATATATATATATATAGATAGCAATAAAGCACAACAGGAAATGTTGCATCAAACATCCAGGAAATCTGTTTCCCCACTACTTTGCAGTGAGTGTGCCCTAAGGGTCACTTGGGCGATAGCAGAAACAGGGTAAGTGGCCAGCTCAAACCCCACTCCCTCACCCGAAGCCAGCAGCATCCGGGAGCGAACCAGAACCTCAGAGCTCAGTCCGACCCCGTAATCACTGAGCTTTTGAATACACTTCTTCATATTTTATGTGACATAGGTTTCATCACGTTCTGTATACTATTTTTAATATACAGTGGAACGTCGATTTTCCGGACATCAAATATCCAGAACGTCATTTAACCGTCATTTAACAGCAATAAGCCAAAATTACTGTACTCCTGCTGAGAAACTTTCGTTTATAATGTAATATATCTTAAAAATCAATTATCCAGAAAATTGATTATCCGGAAAGAGGGTGACATTCATTATTCCGGATAATGTACGGTCCACTGTACTTCTATAGTTAAAATCTTTAATTTGAAAGTATGCGCTATTTTTCTCGATATTTTGAAGACGTTCCAGTTTCAGATAATTAGTAATTTTCACAGTCAAAATCAATATCTTAATGATGTTTACTCGAGAATTAAATGGCCGCCCTGATATGTATTTACATCCATTTCTTTCCTTTCTTCTTTTATCATCACAAGTAAATTATAAAATTGTTGAGCAAAAAGTTGGAGAAGTATAAATGTATCCAAAATGTATAGTATTTACTATGTTTAAAACAGATTTCACTTAGTAATAATTATGATAGTATGATCTGCTTTTGAGCGGGTACGAAAAAAAGTCGATCTGCACATTGTCGATATTAAAAAGTTAATTTAAATTAAGTTAAGTTAGGTTAGGCTAGATCTTATTTAGGTTTGGTCTTATTTAGGTTTGGTCTGTTTTAGGTTTGGTCTTATTTAGGTTTGGTCTGTTTTAGGTTTGGTCTTATTTAGGTTTGGTCTTATTAGGTTTGGTTAGGTTAGTCATTTTCACTGAAAATCTGAAATGTAGTTTGAAATCCAAAATCTATATACTTGCATAAAGTATGAAATTCGATTTTGTGCATGTAACGCCTTTTGAATATGACCTAAATGTGTTATTATTTATTTATATCCATTGGAACTTGTTTCAAAATTAATGTTTTATTAATGGGACATATTTACAAAATTCTGATAAGGAAATGTACGAGAAATTTTGCTAAATCTGATTCTCAGGTGAAATTTTAAGAAATACATGGAAATATCATTCAGTTTCGGCTGTGCGACTGTAGTGATTCCCATTCCTTCCCTTTTATAATTCATTATTTTCTTTACTTTTTATTATCACTCGTTTTCTCTGTCTTTATTAGGTTTGGTCTTATTAGGTTTGGTTAGGTTAGTCATTTTCACTGAAAATCTGAAATGTACAGGGCTATTGAAAATGATTCATCCGATTTCAACTGAGAATACTTCCGTACCTATCAACCGTGCATCAACTGGGCATACACCACATGAAAGAGGAAATCTCTGAGTTTTGCAAGATCACCGCGAGAGGGCTCCAAAGTCACGCCGTGGCCTAGCCTAGCAACAAACAGTGTGAAAATGGCGTCCGCACAGCAGAAGGCGTTTTGTGTGTTGCAGTTTTCGAGCTGTAAATCGGTAGGTCGCCGGATCTTACACCGTGCGACTTCTTCCTTTGGGGGTACGTTAAGGATACTGTGTACGTGCGACCGTTGCCCACATCTTTGGATGAGCTCCGAACTCGCATTGTTACTGCCGTAGAGTCAGTGACAACGGACATGCTGGAGCGAGTATGGGAGGAATTCCACTATCGTGTCGACGTTGCTCGTGTAACTAGGGGAAGTCACATAGAGCATTTATGAGGTGAGAGACAAAATTTGGACAGTTTTTCTTTTGGTTGATGTATGACAAATCACTCTGTATTTGTAACATTAAAAAATATTCTCATTTGAAATCAGGTGAATATATTTAAATAGCCCTGTAGTTTGAAATCCAAAATCTATATAAATGCAAAAAACTTCACTTTTTTCTACGTGAAGGTCAAAATATGAAAATAAAAACCCACTCTAATAGACAGAGTTTATTTCCACGACAGTTTCGACGCCACTGGCATCCTCCTCGGGTGGATGCCAGTGGGCGTCGAAACTGTCGTGGAAATAAACTCTGTCTATTAGAGTGGGTTTTTATTTTCAAAATCTATATACTTGCATAAAGTATGAAATTCGATTTTGTGCATGTAACGCCTTTTGAATATGACCTAAATGTGTTATTATTTATTTATATCCATTGGAACTTGTTTCAAAATTAAGGTTTTATTAATGGGACATATTTACAAAATTCTGATAAGGAAATGTACGGGAAATTTTGCTAAATCTGATTCTCAGGTGAAATTTTAAGAAATACATGGAAATATCATTCAGTTTCGGCTGTGCGACTGTAGTGATTCCCATTCCTTCCCTTTTATAATTCATTATTTTCTTTACTTTCTATTATCACTCGTTTTCTCTGTGTCTTTATAAAGACGTGGCCGACCGTTGAGCCATTTCACTTTCGAATAATGGAAAAGAGACCGGGGGATTAATTATACATTTAATTACACTTTACTGACTTTTATTTATTCCGAAAACACTTTTAGATAAACGGGGTAATGCAAGAGGGTGGTGGGAAATTAGCGTTAACCTTTAGCCGGAGAGAGGCACGGAAGAGTATTTTAAATTTCCAAAAACATCGTAATACAAAAAACACCTTATTAGGCCAACGGCCGTCCGATAACTGTCGTTTTGGGGCATTCTGCTTTACTCTGCCTCTAGACCATTTCAGGGTGTTACCAACTAGCATTTTATAACCAAACAATTATTTAACAAAATTACATTTCTTATTAAACATTACTATCTTCTTTATTAAACAAACATTAAATTCTTATAAACAAAACATTTTAATTCTTAATTAGACATTACTAAACTTTTTAATTCTTAATTAGACATTACTACACTCGCATCATCCCTTTGAAAATAAGTTTTACACTAGGAAAACTTATTAATATCTTTTAACAAATTTATTTATTTATTCAACAAATTTATTTTGCAGTTTTTTCTTGTTTTTTTCTTCAACAAATTCAAAGTTAGAATAGACAAGAAATCATTTTAATGACAAATTCCACGCATTAGATATTTTGTATCATTTTATAAAAATCAAAAAAAACAGCTGTTCATTCTTCCACACAATAAAGTGGTTGGTAGATAAATGGGTACCCTGGGTGGTCTAGTGGTTAAGACGCTGGGCTGCTGGTGGGGCGTGGTTCGGATTCCACGTTAAACTGTAGGTCTACGGTGGAGTGAAAAGCTTGACCTTCGTCGGAATGAACAATTCTGGCGGAAGCTAACCAAAGGTTTACCAAAGATTATATATATATATTATAATATATATATATATATATATATATATACACACGAGTGTATATATATATATATATGTGTGTGGGTGTGTATATATATATATATATATATATATCTTCTATATATATAGCACAAGGATACTATATCTACAAAACAGAGTTTCATTTTATGACAACCTGATGAAATAAATGTTCGAAAACAAACTTTCGTCCATTGTCGCCAAAGATATTTTTGTACGGCGAGAAAACTTTTTCAACATCACCGGACACTATTCTAACTTAATAATGTCCGCAATATCAAGATTTTGAACAGTGTCATCGATGCCAGCTTTGTTTGCAGAATTTGACTTATCTCTTTTAGCTGACTGTAACCGATATTTTTTAAAAGCAGTGAACTCAGTTTTTTAAGGAAATTTTTATTTTCAAGGTTCAAATCATCTACAAGTCCTTCTACCGACCATTTGGACATTCCAAAGAATTAACTTACAGGCTTTATTTATACAATGCTTTGCTCGAGCCACGTGGTTTATTAAATTATTAGCATGACATTAGAACAAAAACTAATAATTTCATGATTATTTCTCAAAATATGAATTTTAAACAAAAAACCCGGGAAATATGCACTTTCAATCATAAATGTTTAAAATATGGATTTACATATGCACGTACGCAAATATGCAAAATTCCGAAGTCTAATTATATATATATATATATATATATATATATATATATATATATATATATATATATATAGACAGTATATAATATTGGTTTTACTTCCGCCCTAATTGTTCATTCTGACGAAGGTCAAGCTTGTCACTCCACCTTAGACCTACAGTTTAACGTGGAATCCGAACCACGCCCCACCAGCAGCCAAGCGTTTTAACTACTAGGCTACCCAGGGTACAAGGTTTATTTATGAAAAAGGTAAAGCCTATTTGCAAATTTATTTCCCTCATACAGTACATAAAATTTTTAAATATAAATTTTACCTCATATTTTGGCACTCAGCATCCGCCCCCAATCAACTTTCCGAGTCTTTTGTAACGTTAGGCCAAGGCTACACGAGTGACTCTATCGCTGCAACGAAGTTGTAACGACAAATCGCAAAGAATAGGAACTGTTGTTTCCAATGGGGGCAAGCTACACGGCAAAGATTCGCTGCGACAATTATTCTCCATTGCGTCCGGCTGCGTCGTATTGTTCCAAGTGCGGTAGCTACACGAGAACTTTTGTCACAGCGTCACTACCACGCGGCACTAAAAACGAAGAAATCGCAGCGACTTGTCACACCCCCATGTAGTTTGCAACAACCACTGCGATTGTGTCGCTGCGACACTTTGCAACTCTGATGCGGCGACAAAATCGCTCGTGTAACCTTGGCCTTATGCAGTTATGGAGGGGATAGAGAATGGGTCAAACCTGCTTATTACTAATTTTATTTTAATTTATGTATTTTTTGTAGAACGAGGCATGTTTGGGAAGAGTAATGTATTCGATACACCGTCATAAAAAGCGAATGCTTGGCATAAAGCTTTTATTTCTTCATCAAAAGTTTTGTTTTAATTTGGTTGTGAAATTATATTGTTTTTTTCTTACATTTTTATTTCTTCAGCAGACATTTTTCCGCGATATATATATATATATATATATATATATGTTTTAACAGAATTAGTAAAGCTTTCATATAACAAAACCTTCACTTATGAAATTGCCTCCGATTTCTCTGACAACTAAATTAACCGTTTCAGCGTTTATTAGAAATGAAATTAATAACAGTTCAACTATTGACATATTTGCTTGTGTAAACATTAAAAACAACTTTCATGTATATAAGCTTTAAAAATGGCATCCAGTTGAGTCTTAATTCTGCAACCGTGTAATAAGTTTCAAATGTAATCATTGGTGAAGGGCGAAACTGTAGCTTTACTTTAACGTTCTTTCACTTTCCTTATTTGCAGTGATATATATATATATATATATATGGAAATACATTTAGTTTTCATGCTTTTATGCACTGATATTATCTTTCTTTCTCTTTCTTGCTCTCTCTCTCACACACACACACACACACACACACACACACACACACACACACACAGTGTCTGTGAAAGTGTTTTGCATAACTGGTGAAAATTTAAGAATTAAAAATCTTTAGTTATTATATGCAATTAAATCCTAAATTTTAAATTTCAGTTGACTTTCACTCAGCTTTATCGAAACACTTGAAAGAAATTAACAAATTTAGTATTTCTTTAGGAAAATACAGAAGGGAAAGTGTAAGATTTTCATCTATTAAGTATAACATTATGGTTTATTATTACTGCATTATATATATATATATATATATATATATGTATATATAAGCTTATATATATATACGCCTTACCTTACAACCTTACAAAGGTTGGCCTGGTGAAGTTGTGAGTTGGATTCTTGCGCTCTCCACCTCACATAGCCAGGTACGCCCGGCTCATCGGGGGTTGTTCTGAGCCAGGCGTCTAGTCTTCTTTTGAAGATTTCCACTGCAACTCCCTTCGTGTTTCTTAGGTCTTTGGGCA
This sequence comes from Bathynomus jamesi, assembly GCA_023014485.1. Lineage (NCBI taxonomy): Eukaryota > Metazoa > Arthropoda > Malacostraca > Isopoda > Cirolanidae > Bathynomus > Bathynomus jamesi. The sequence goes on along the minus strand of JAJOZX010000270.1, from coordinate 1,108,257 downwards.
ACTGATTAAACAGTTTTGGTCCTCTCACTACAAAACTATTTTCTTTCAGGGTAAAGGATGTTCCCTGTCTCGCCTTCAATTTGGGAATACGACACAGTCTACCGTTTCTACTTTCCACCGTTGTTTGGGAAGTTATAGGGTTCAGAGGAAGATTAGGGGCTAGTTTCTCCATTATTTTCCAAGTGTAAATAATGGTGTATCTCTCTCTTCTCCTTTCCAGTGAATATAGGTCTAGTTCTCGTAACCTTTCCCAGTAATTTAGTTCTTTGCACCCATTGATCTTGGCTGTGAAGCTTCTTTGGATCCATTCCAGCTGTCTAATGTCTGGAATTTCTCTAAATTTCCTGTCCATTTGGGTTATAATATTCCATGGATTTTAGGTCTTCTCTTTTTCCGTATCGTAATAGCTGAAATTTCTCGGTGTTAAACTTCATATTGTTGTCTTCCGTCCACTTGTAGATTCTGCTTATGTCGGTTTGTAGAGATCCTACGTCTTCTGGATTTCTTATTCTTCTACTGATCTTTGTGTCATCTGCAAAGGATGTTACTGTGCTGTCTCTGGTAACGCCCTCATCTATGTCGGTTAGCATGATTATGAAGAGTAATGGAGCTAATACTGTTCCTTGTGGTTCTGAGCTGAGGACCTCTGATTCTGATGAAGGTACTACTTGTACTGTAACGCCTTGCTGCAGCTCACGAAGGAAATTATATATCCATTTCCATACTTTTCCTGTTATTCCCATATATTTCAGTTTATGTATTATGATTCCGTGGTCACACTTGTCGAACGCTTTAGCAAAGTCTGTGTATAGTACATCATAGTTTTCATTACTTTCAAGTGAATCAATAATGTTGTTGTAGCGTTCCATTAGTTGCGATAGGCATGATCTGCCTGACCGAAACCCGTGTTGGTTATCATTGAATTTTTTCTGAGTTTCCAAAAAGTCATAGATTTTCTGTCTAACTATTCTTTCAAATATTTTAGTGAGATGAGATGTAAGCGATACTGGCCTATAGTTTTTGGCCTCGGATCGTTCTCCTCCTTTATATATTGGGGCTATGTTCGCGACCTTCAGGATGCCCGGTATTTCTCCCGTGTCTAGTGATCGTCTCCATATCCAGTATAGGGGCTCAGCGATTGCATTCTTGCAATTTTTGTTCAGTGTGGCATTCCATTTATCCGGTCCTGCCGCTGAGTGTGTTTTTAGTTTCCCTATGGCTTGTGTAATATCATCCGTCGTAAAGTCGAAATCTGTTATACTTTCCCCTTGTGGTTCTTCTTCAAGGAACGCGTTTCTATCGCATATCAATTTGTCAGTTTTTGGGGTACTGAAAAATGATTCGTACTAAGCTCTTAATATTTCAGATACTTCTGTTAGATCATCAGATAAAGCACTGTTCTCATTTTTTAAAGGCCCGATAGTCGCATGGTTTTTCGACTTTCTTTTTGCGAAATTATAGAAGTACTATTTTAGTGAGATGAGATGTAAGCGATACTGGCCTATAGTTTTTGGCCTCGGATCGTTCTCCTCCTTTATATATTGGGACTATGTTCGCGACCTTCAGGATGCCCGGTATTTCTCCCGTGTCTCGATTAGATTAGTTCCTGTATAACGACATCGATACTTTGTAGTTTATCATTTAATATTTTTCTGATATTGTTATCTTTACAATTACTTAATTTTGCAGTCACTCTTTTTCTCTTTCGGAACAATGCCCTCGTTTGTCTTTCGAACCTGCTTTTCTTTCCTCTTTGTTGTATCTTTGGGACATGTTTTTCCACAATTTCTAACGTCTTCTCCTCTAACGTCAATAGTATCTCTTCCGTTGTCTTGGCCTCGAAAATGGTTTTCCAATCTATTACTTCCATGCTGGATGTCACATCTTCCCAGTTTATAGCTTTGGAGTTAAAATTAAAAATTTCGAATTTGCTTCTTTTTGTTGTGCGTGTTCCTTCCTTTCCTGTTGCCTTCATATTAGTTGTTATTTCAATGATGTTGTTGTTCGATATCATAGTTGGGGATATTTCTACATTATCAATTAGATTACTGTTGTTTGTGAATACCAAATCTAGGCAGTTGTTTTTTCTTGTGTTTTCTGTTATTTCTTGCGTTAACATAAATTCATCAGCTAAAGCTAGTAGCATTTTTATCTGCTCCTGGTCTTCTCGTGTGCTCCCCTTGTCCTGGTGTACACATATATTTTTTCCTATTCTTTTATACTTCATGTATGGGAAATTAAAACCACCACAGAGAAAAATATTAGGGGTTGGAGAGTGTAGATCTTTTACCAAGTTTCTTACCTTTGTAATAGAATCTGAAAATTTTGAGGTTGGCGTGTTTGGGGGTCTGTACATTATAATTAGTACCATATTTAATGTTTCAATTTTTGCTGCTGCACATTCTACGTAGTTGTTTGAGGTACTTATAGCCATTTCTGCTATGTGCCTTTCGCGTGAGTAAATAGCACATCCTCCTTTACGTCTCACTGTTCTGTCGGCTCGGAGGATGTTATAGTTGTCAATTTGTATTTCTTTTTTGTCAATACAGGACTCACAATTTTCACAGTTCGCCTGGCAGTCCTTTAGATGAGTTTCCGTGAGGCAGCAAAGTCTGCTCCGGCTTCTTGCATGAGTCCTTTCAGGTATACAACTTTGTTCATGGAATGGTTTGATTTAAGGCCCTGTATGCTGGCTATGATTATTTTTATTTTTTCTCTTTCTTTTTCGCATACAGGTGGTTCCGATTTGTTTTCCAATGGGGGTGCCGGTTTCGTTGCCTTGTGGTCCTCCGAGAATTTACCTCTTTTTATTTTTGTCGGTACCTGTTGTCCCGATAACGCATGAATTGCCTTTGTTCGTACCTTCTGTCCGGCTCTCGGATTCCTGTATTTATATTTGTCAGCTGGTTTTGTAATTGCTGGATAGTATTTAGCAGCTGAAATGTGTTTGCTGCGTCTAAAAAATTGGCACTTTTCTTTGATGTTCGTTTTTTCTGTTCCCTCGTTGCGTTCCTTTAAGGGTGGTGGTATCGGCATTTTTTTTCGTATTTGCAACTCACATATCTTTCATAAGTGTTGCAGACCGTAAGATGGTGGAACATGCATTTCTTATCAAATTTGCAGTATCCACTTGTGTAATGCGTTTTGCATAATGTGGGATGTGCATATATGCATTGCCCATCCCAATATCTGCAGTTTCCTTTCGCGTAGTATTTACGTACGACATTTTTTACGCTTCTGCTTCCTTTCTTATTATTTTCAAAGTTCTTAATTTTTTTGGCATTATCATTATTTTTCTTTGGCTGTTTATTTTCTACGTTTTTAGTTATTATCTTTTTATCATTTCGCTCGTTGGACCGTTTGTCTACTTCGCAACTTTTACTTATTTCTTTTCTTTCGTCTATGTCTTCCTTCCGTATTATATTGTTTATATCGTTATTTGTTATTAAATTGTTCGTTATTATGCTGCTGTTCGTTATTTCGTCTTCTCTCTCATCCACCCGGTTTTTCGTTGGGACCATTCCGGACCCATGTGTCCCCATTATTTCATTCTTTTTTGTAACTTTCGAGTCTGCTATCTCCATTTCTTTAAAGACCGCGAAAGAATTTACGGTCTGTGTACATTAGGGTGGATCACTTTTCACTCTTTTTAAAAAATTATAGCTGGTCAAAGTTTTTCCCATGATTTGGTTCAGTGGAAGTACACTGACACCATTTTTACCAAAATCGATCAATATTTAGGGGTCGCGCATCGACCTTGAAAATTTCAATTTTGGAAATTTGGCCAAATTGACAATTTTTTACTTAATAAAGATAAATCATCAAATGACCATATTTTCTGAATCCTCTCAGTGAAAGAAATCCTCTCAGATACTTACCAAGTTGATAGGACAAGTGGTTTAGAAGTTATACTCACCTTGAGATAGCATTAAAATTTAAAATACCGTATTTGTCCCGTACCTCCATATGCTGTCTGCCATTGTCTGCTTTTTAGGATAAGATAAAATGAATAAGGAAAGATCAAATGTATTTTGTATTAAAACGGTTTACCGATATCACTAAAGGCACTTACTTCGGTGCCCCTAACTAGGTTCAAAAACTGTATGAATCGTGGTTAGAACACACGTCATCTTAAGGCGTGCGCCATGTACTCTCTCTGCTAACTCCCTTTCCCTCTGCGCTACTTCATCTTGGCAAGTGAGACTTCTTGAAGTCACCGAGTTCTTTCCGGCTCTTTTCCACGAGCTGAAGAAGACCCTGCAGCTGTGACTCGTCTTTTGTGACAGTGTTCGTAATCTTCTATCAGTTTTATCCCTCTCTCTGCCACGTCGTTGGTAACTTTCAGATACGAGATGACATTCTTCAGATCACAGTAGTTCTTATCTTGATCCCACTTATTCACCGGCAGAGTGAGCCACGTAGACGCGCACACCTGCAGGCCTGTGAACACGAACCACGATGACTCATCGATCAGGTCCGGAAGGCGCGTCGTGTCATCAACCGAGACGTTGTCATACGTGAAGTCCTCGGGCACAGAGAGGCGGCACAGCTTCTTTGCCATCTCGTGCTTCACAGTGTCTTGCACTTTGTCACTGCAGAGAGCGAAAACGACGGTCTGAGGCCTCAGATACCACAAGTGCCGCCTGCTCACTGCCAGTGAAGCCTCTGCAATCTCGCGATCCACAGCCCTGTACTGCAGAAGACGCTGGTACAACACAAGGTCATTCAGCGGGGCATCAGCTGCGACAGGAGCCGCCAGCCAGGCAGGTGCGTAGAGGAGTGCAGTAAATAGTACCACTCTCTGAAGTTTCTGTACCAGCTCGTCGTCGAACTCCAGCTGACCGCTGAACATCAGGAGCTTCGTGTAGTAGATGATCTGAAACGAATATGCACTGTGATGTATAAATACCGATACCAGTCCATATAAGTTTGTTTAATGGTAAATTATTTATCTTATTTTTTTCTGGTAGGGACTTCAAATGGCTGTTTGCAGAAGGCAATACAATATTTAACTTCTAATTCAAAATACCAACCTTGGCCATCCACCTCGCATGATGGTAGGCTCCTGGGCGCATGAAGTGTGTGCCACGACGTGGCTGGGCCCCGAGTACTAGGAGTGTAATCTCCGCCACTTCTCGGTAGTTTTCTCTGACAAGACCAGAAGCGGTGCCGAGGAACTTGACTGCCTCATCTCGGAGCTCCATCAGCCACGTCACCTCTGCCAAATGCTCGATCTCCAGCTCGCGATAAGTCGAGAGGTCGAGCTTGTCCCACCTGAAAGGGGAGTTATGAAAATATTGCATGAAAACAACTGAAGTTTCCCTTTTCGACTGCTATTAACATCATTAGTAGAAGGACGCTGATATCTCAATTGCTCTGAAGGCAAAAAATCATTGGAGAAAACAAATGCGCCTTAGACTTGAAATTCACCTTCTCCTCAGATACTGGAACAAAGGTTCAGTTGGTGCTGTGGTTCTTCCAAACGCGGTGATGACCACTGCCCCCACGATGAGCTCCATAACGTGATGGCGACAGCCCAGCTGGAAGAACGGTTTACCAAGCATGTTCTCCAGCCGGACCACCGCACCCTGCACCCTCCCCGTATTGGAGGAAGTTGTGTCGAAGCACAGTCCAATCACGTTGTTCTCGCATCCCCAGTCTTTGAGAGCACGAAAGGTCGCCTGGGCCTGGGACAGACCGGTGCCGTCAGCAACAGTCGGAACGGCCAGCAACTTTCCTTCTGTGCATTGGGGAGCTCCGGAGATGAGAATCGCCTGGCAGGCTTCAATGATCCAAGAGAGTCCTGAAACGTATGTCATACATGCCAATCCATTATCGTCCACTGGAATATGTCAATCCACTGTCGTCACTGGAACATGTTAATTCACTGTCGTCCACGGTGAGGGCAAAACTGACCTTGATTACTTTACCGTCCCAGTGGACGACAGCATGCCTCGGAGATACGAAGGATTTCTGCACAGCTGCGACACTTCACAACGATGTGCCATTCTTCCACGGCGAGACGTGTCCTTCGAGATACTGAATTTGTCCAGGTCTGCGGGCGGATCTGCCGAACGTAGGACTGCCGCCACGACACTTGCCACCTATGTGCGAAATTGAAAGGAAATTGACAAGGATGCGTATGGTTTTTATGTGACAAAATAATCACTAAATTTTCCGTCGTTACCTCTATTATATCTTTGTCAAGGAAAGATCATTACTGATATATACACACCGCCTCGGAGATACGAAGGATTTCTGCACAGCTGCGACACTTCACAACGATGTGCCATTCTTCCACGGCGAGACGTGTCCTTCGAGATACTGAATTTGTCCAGGTCTGCGGGCGGATCTGCCGAACGTAGGACTGCCGCCACGACACTTGCCACCTATGTGCGAAATTGAAAGGAAATTGACAAGGATGCGTATGGTTTTTATGTGACAAAATAATCACTAAATTTTCCGTCGTTACCTCTATTATATCTTTGTCAAGGAAAGATCATTACTGATATATACACACCTGATTATTGGACATCCGGAAGCGATCAGCCACTTCAATAACAGCCGATGCATTGAGGATGCGGTGAGGAAGGCTGATTGATACAGTTGATTCTCTCGGCTGTCGGTATGGTGGTTCTAGCTGTGATTCGGAGTTGCTCGATGATCTGCTTTCTATAGATTCATCGTCGCTCTCAGTTTCGGTTCCTAATTTCGTTTTTGAGGTGCCTGGCTCATCACGAGATTGTTGTCTTGAGAGTTGCCGTTTTCTCTTGACAACGAACACTTTATCATTCCCACTCCCCTCATTGTTGCCTGGCGCAGGCCCCGTTGATCCTCATAAAATTTAATATCTTCTTGTTTGTTGTTGTCTGAGAGCAGTCGACTTTTCTGTATCTCTTCAATAGCATCGGGAGCTCCGATGTCCCAGAGCTTGTTCAGATTTTCTGAAAACTTCTCCCTGCCTTTTCCCGCGTCACTGTCTCTCATCTTGCTCTTCTGCAGCGAGCGCCACTCTTCCCACAGTAACTCCAGTTTTCTTTCGCAGTTACGCCTCGTGATCGTCTTTATACGTGCCATGTTCCAAAATGCCAGAACATTGGCCACCGTGTCTTTTACGGCGGCCTTCCTGTCAGTAGTTTCCTGCTTGGCATAGAAGAAGTACTGGAGAACTTGATGGGTGGTTGGCAATTTGGCACCACCGATCGAGGAAGATGGCTGACCAATTAAGAAGACGTCCGTGGCTGACCTTAGAGAAGGTGGTGCTGTTGTTGCTGCTTTCTCTTTTCCAGAATAAGTAACTTTCAGAGTCTTCCCACTCCTGGTTGTTAACAGTTTATCCATTGTACTAAAGTCTAGACTTATCAAACAAGAATCAATTGACACAGTTGATCTGTAAAAAGCAAACTGTGATTAGTAAAAATATTGGTCATAGACATAGCGTGTGTGTGTGATTGGGATTTTAGGATGCGCCAGCTAGTGATGCTATGATTACGTCCATAACGGGGGACAAATACGGTATTTTAAATTTTAATGCTATTTCTAGGTGAGTGTAACTTCTAAACCACTTGTCCTATCAACTTGGTAAGTATCTGAGAGGATTTCTTTCACTGAGAGGATTCAGAAAATATGGTCATTTGATGATTTATCTTTATTCAGTAAAAAATTGTCAATTTGGCCAAATTTCCAAAATTGAAATTTTCAAGGTCGATGCGCGACCCCTAAATATTGATCGATTTTGGTAAAAATGGTGTCAGTGTACTTCCACTGAACCAAATCATGGGAAAAACTTTGACCAGCTATACTTTTTAAAAAAAAGTGAAAAGTGATCCACCCTAGTGTACATGCGCCACATAGAAATTTGATCACTACGTGTTTTGCGTTCGAGACAAGAGTTATTTCCCTATCATTCAAATTCATGCAGATAAAGTCGTTTAATCGTTGGCAGAAATCACATCTAATCGCTAAGTTTTCCGTTGTTACTAGATTGCACAAATTACAGATTAAGTGAGAATTTGGACTCATATCCGTGCTATTCCTTAATTAGCGTAAAAAGAAATACCCACACAAATTCTTTATTTATTTATTTTTATTTTTATTTCTGTTTCTTTCCTTTCGATGGTCGAGGGTATTTCAAGGGTTTTCTGACCTTTGCATCTTATGACCTTTTTCCTGCTTTGTTTGAAACTTTCTCGAATGCCAACCGTATTTCGTTTTGAATATATACGTTAAAATTGGTGATAAATTACGTAAACTGTATTGCACTTTCTTAATTTTAATGAATTTCACTTTATAATTTATATGCACGGATTCACTGATACTTTATACACTTTCGGGTGCAAACAGAATAAACCGCCGAGTAGATTATTCCCTTCTAATTTGGGTGTTAAATAGAGAGAGCAAAACAGCACGTCCATTCACCACAGGGTACAAGCAACTAAATATATATAAGCAAATATATATATATATATATATATATATATATATTAGAGGATGCAATATATTTGTATAATATTTACTTAACTTTCGCAGGACTAAATTTTTGCTGGCTTTCTTCCAAATATGTCAGAACCAGATTTCTCGGTAGCGGCAATTTTGTAAACCTTCTTCCACAGCACATTCTTACCGCTTTCTCACTTTGTTGTCTGTCTCTTTCACACTCCAATTCGCTACGATATCGCCAAGGTTTCTTAAATTAAACGAAAACGATTTAATTACGGGTTTACGCTTTGAAAATGTATGCGAAAAAACGTTTATACGCCAGATTTTTCGTTGTCGTACGTACGATATGAACAATTTACTACAGCTGGTAAGCAGAAGTATACGAATTTGTCGTTATTTCAGTATTTCATTACCCTTTTTTTAGCCTTTTCGTGAGTTTTCTGTAAGGTTTCGAGGGCTTTCATGCATATAATCCGTTTCAGAGTGAGAAGCACTGTGTAATTTATTTATAAAAAAAAAATTTTTGTAGGGGGAGGGACCTCTAGAAAAGAAATAAAAGAAGTACGTAAGAAACGGAAGCTAATTACGATTTTTGGGACGAGAGAAAGCTATAAAAAAAAATAATGCAATATTTTTTATATACACGAAAATGCTCATTTATGAAATGAAAAACAAAAAAAAACAAAAATTTTGGCAATTTTTTTTCAAACACTTTCGTTACTAATTTTATAAAGGCGATTTTAATTGAATTATAAAATGAAAAGCGAAAAACGAAAGATATACGAAAAGAGAATAAGAAATGGCTAAAGTATTTTTCATAAAATTTTAACGGAATATAAAATTGTATTAAGAATTCTTCGAGCATTTAATTGAATTCTTATGTGAAAAATCAGAGAAAAACTAGGGTATACATCAACCCATAACTCTTCTACACACACACACACACACACACACATATATATATATATATATATATATATATATATATATATATATATATATATGCCAGGTGAACAACACACAAGTGCGCCCGTTTAAAAAAAATTTTGTTTTATGTTAAACAAAAATGCCTAGTAATATTTTCATTTTTCAAAGTTTTCTCATTTTCAGCTATTTTTTACTTTTTTAATCAGTTTTCTGAAGATGACTCAAGCATAAGAACGTAACGTTAATATATATATATATAATATTATATATATATATATATAACGTAAAGAACGACGCTTTGTATAGGAGAATATTCCGCGCAAGATGAGAGCGAAAGAACGAAACAAATAAAAAATGAGGTAACCACCCGGGAATCGAACCCGGGATCTTCCGATTGCGGGTCAGATATGATAACCATTACACCACGGGCCTCACTTAATCAAATGTCGTAATTCCTCTACATGCGCGCAGAAACCAATGCCCCAAAGGGGCACCTCCGCATGCAGTAACATTATATACATTATAACTGGCAAGCTCTTCGACATCCATGCGGGAGTGCCACAGGGAGCGATACTTTCGCCCACTCTGTACAACCTGTACATCGCCCAATTGCCTCCGCCCCCACCACACACCCGAGAAGTCATCTACGCGGACGACATCACGCAAATAGTAACATCAAACCTCGGCAAAGAGCAACACGCCAACAGGCTGAAGAGACAAATTGAAAGAATCAATGAATTCGAGGAACGTTGGAAAATTCAGACGAACCAACAGAAATTCACAGTTATTAACATTGGCCACAGGAACGTTCACGCACTAGAAATAAACAACCGAGTCCAACCTTACAAGCAACAAGGCACAGCTCTCGGCCTGACCATCAACAGCTTTGGCTATAAAAACCATACCACAGCAAGGTCAAACAAAGCGAGAAGTGAGCTCAGTAAACTCTACCGTTTCAGGGGACTCTCGGTAAAAAATAAGAAGATGCTGTACACGGCGCTGGTACGGTCTATCCTCGAATACCCGGCAATTCCACTGCACACAACGAGCGACACAAATCTGATGTTGCTACAAAAAATACAGAACGCTGGAACAAGATTCATCCTGGGAAAACGACTCAGCGACAGGATATCATCCCAGGCACTGCACCAACAAGCAAACTTACCAGCCCTCAATGTCCTCCTGCACAGTAGGGCGGAGAAAACTTGGAGGAAGGTAGAAAACACCTCTCCACAGACCTATGAAGAACTCGATATTGGACCTCAGTCAGCGCGGGAGAGAGTACTTCTATTTCAAGAGAAGTCTACCCCGCAGCAGACACCCCCCACCAACGGCACTTTTTGTACCGTATAGAAGATAAAAACAAAAAACAAAAAAAAACAAAAATAATAATAAATAAATAATAAATAAATAAATAAAAATAAATAAATAAATAAAAAAATAAAAATAAAATAAAATAAAAATAATAAATAAATAAATAAATAAAAAAAAAAATAAAAAAAAAAAAAAATAAATAAATAAAATAAAAGAGGTAGAAACCCAAACTAAGCTAACAAGTCAAGCACCCTACAAAAGCTTGAACGCGCAAGGAAGGTGGTTCACTTATCACCAGACCTTAAATCCCCCATAAAAAAAAAAAAAAAAAAAAAAAAAAAAACCTGCGCATCCTTGGTGAGCCCGAGGACCTATCAACTCTTCATCTATATTTCCCATTTCCCCACTTTCTGTTATCACTCCTACTACTCTAATTTCACCTCTTATAACGTCAACAACAACAACAACTACATTATAACTGCAAACACGCAGTATAATTAACGTAAAGAACGACGCTTTGTATAGGAGAATATTCCGCGTAAGAAAGATGAGAGCGAAAGAAAGAAACAAATGAAAAAATGAGGTAACCACCCGGGAATCGAACCCGGGATCTTCCGATTGCCGGTCAGATCCCGGGTTCGATTCCCGGGTGGTTACCTCATTTTTTCATTTGTTTCGTTATTTTGCTCTCATCTTGCGCGGAATATTCTCCTATACAAAGCGTCGTTCTTTACGTTAATTATATTGCGTGTTTGCAGTTATAATGTATATAATGTTACGGCATGCGAGAGGTGCCCCTTTGGAGCATTGGTTTCTGCGCGCATGTAGAGGAATTACGACATTTGATTGAGTGAGGCCCGTGGTGTAATGGTTATCATATCTGACCGGCAATCGGAAGATCCCGGGTTCGATTCCCGGGTGGTTACCTCATTTTTTCATTTGTTTCGTTCTTTCGCTCTCATCTTGCGCGGAATATTCTCCTATACAAAGCGTCGTTCTTTACGTTAATTATACTGCGTGTTTGCAGTTATAATGTATATATATATGTATATATATGTATGCATGTGTATATATACAGGGTGTCCGAGAATTATCTGTACAAGTTTTGGCTGTTAAAAGTCAACCATGAAGTGTAGAAATTCCAGTGTTGTCCCATTTTACAGAGAATCTCATTATGTTTTTTCTGATACCAAGTTTTGACAAGTTTTTTTAGAAATTCCAGTGTGTCCGAAAATTATCTGTACAATTTCATCTTTTAATAAAATTCTTGATAAAACACGGAAAATTCTTAAACAAGATTATTTAGATTCTGTATTTTCAAAAGTTTCTTTTATTAAAGTAACGTTGTTACAAACATTCGGTATGTGCACCATCAGTGATTCGCAAAACATCCAAGCGATAATCCAAATGTTGCCATGTACGCTGCAGCATATCCACATCAATTCGCTCAATAGCAGCTGTGATTCTTGCTTTTAAATCATCAATGTCTGTGTGTATGCACCTGATGGTGCACGTATCGAATGTTTGTAACAACGTTACTTTAATAAAAGAAACTTTTGAAAATACAGATTCTAAATAATCTTGTTTAAGAATTTTACGTGTGTTATCAAGAATTTTATTAAAAGATCAAATTGTACAGAAAATTTTCGGACACACTGGAATTTCTAAAAAACTTGTCAAAACTTGGTATCAGAAAAAACTTAATGAGATTCTCTGTAAAATGGGACAACACTGGAATTTCTACACTTCATGGTTGACTTTTAATAACAGCCAAAAGTTGTACAGATAATTCTCGGACACCCTGTATATAAATTCTTTTTGCTTTACAAGAACAATTCTTAACAAAATTTCTCAATTTATGGAAAATCTGCTAATGAAGAGTGTATTAATTTTAAATGATTGTATGTAATTAGAAAGAACAATGTGATAACTTATTAATACTGAGGCATTATTGGAAACTTTTTCAAAACAAAAATTGAAATAGATAAATTAATTAATAATTAACAGTTAATTTACGTATTAACAACAAAATATGGACCGGCGGCTTTGAAAAGTTTTCGTCAAATGTAGAGAAACCATACGATATTTCAAAAGGCCGAATTTTATCTCGCCTTCCTGAACACTTCCACTCAAGATGGAAAACGTTGGTCTTGAATCGTTTGGTTTTCAGTAAATGATGTTGGGACTTAAATTCCTTATTTTGAGCATGAGATGGCTACTCAAACGAAGAGTCTTCGTTGAGTGCATTTCTGAGGTAAGTCTTCAAGATCAGTACGTTTCTGGTATTCGTTGTGAGCAATGAAAATCTTTCATGCTTCCCAACGACATATTTAGATAAGAATACTTTAATTAAACTACTTGTCACTAAAAATACAAAATTAAACGTTAATGCCAACATTATATAAACATATATGGATGTAATGTATATCTTGTGTAATGTGTTCTTTCTGAATAAATATAATTATTATTAAAAAACATATATATATACATTTTGGGATAAAAACATATTTGGGGTTTTAAACAAACTCATATTTCAATAATTTGTAAATAAAGCATTTTAGATGGAATAATAAATTTTATAACTATTCCTTATTTAAAAACACATATACTAAGGGCACACAATATATTTTGCCCCGCCCTTTTTTCTTAGCTAAATAATAGGTTATGGCCTTTTGGGCCGTAAGTTTGAACTTTCTGCGCTTCACATAACCGGATTTTTCCAGTTTTGACCTCCCCTCCTTATATAAAACCGCTTTTAAAAGCCCTTCTATTAAACCGATGGTTAACGCAGTTTCGAAAATGGCGTCTGACACTGATGTGCGTCGTAAACAGAGAGCTGTTATCGAGTTCTTAACCGCAGAGAAGAAAACAGTTGGAAATATTCACAAACGTCTACAAAACGTTTATGGAGATGCTGTTGTTGATCGAAGCACAGTTGGACGCTGGTCTAAACATGTGAGATCATCGGAGAGAGGGAGAGCCAGCTTCGATGATGAGCGATGCAGTGGTCGCCCGACATCGGCTGTGACATCTCACACTGTGCAACGTGCTAACAGCATCATTCGATCAAATCGGCTCGTCACATACAAGGAGCTATCACTGGAGCTAGGAATTAGTGAAGGGAGTGTGAACACGATAAATCAGCAACTGAGATGCTCAAAAGTGTGTTCACAGTTTGTTCCTCGCCAACTGACTGAAGATCACAAAGCCCAAAGAAAAGAAATTGCTTCTGAATCGTTGGTTCGATACGAGACAGAAGGAGATGACTTCTTTTAACGAATTGTAACTGGGGATGTGACTTGGGTACACCACTTTAAACCTGAAACAAAACGCCAATCCATGGAGTGGCATCACGCAGACGCCCAACGCAAGAAAAAGTTAAAAATGGCTCCCTCTGCAGAAAAGGTTATGGCCACAATCTTCTGGGACATGAAAGGGGTGATTCTGGTGGACATTATGAAGAAAGGACAAACAATATTCAGAGGCATATATTGCTACCGTACAGAGACTCCAGATACATGTAAAGCGAGTTCGACCGGAGAGAAAACTGGAAAAAGTCATCTTTTGTATGATAACGCAAGACCAATCAACAGTTTGCAAACAAGAGAGTCTATCATAAAAATGCGCTTGACTGTGTGACGCCACCCTCCATACAGCCTGGATCTGGCACATACAGACTTCCATTTGTTTGGGCCAATGATGGATGCTATTCGTAGAAGAAAGTTTCAGAGTTACGATGAGTTTGTTGAGGAGGTTCGAGGTGGCTCGAGCGGAAGCCAACGGACTTTTACCAGCAAGGAATAAAGGCCCTTATTTCGAAGTGGAGGAAAGCCGTAGAAAAGGATGGAGACTATGTGGAAAAATAAAAACTTGTAAAAAGGTATGTAACTACTTGTGTCAAAAAATTTCTGGAACTTACAAGGAAACTTGGAAAGAAAAAAATAGGTGGGGCAAAGTATGTTGAGTGGCCCTCCTATTTTTTAATTTTTGAGCACTATGTTCCATTTAAACAAAAAATTTACTATAATTAAATATAAATTATGCTTACTTTGGAATGAACCATCTTCAAATTTACTACATCTCTAGCTGAATTCCCTGAAATTTTATTTTTATATTTGAATTTCTGTATTTAATCCAAACTGGACTACTGCCATATATTTAATAATCACCATTAACTTATTAATACATAAATAAAAATATAATATTTGTTTTACCCTTACCGGTTTCGAACCAGTCTCCCTGAGATAGCCATTATTGAACGGTCAGAGTCTCCTTACTCTTTTTCCATCGCCAAGCAGAGTGATAAGTGCCTTTGACAAATTGGATATTTATGTTAATTTAATTGAATAATATTTTGTTTTGGTGAAACTTTTATATTTTTATTTAGAAGAAAAAAGATGTGTGCTCTCTTGATACTGAATCAACTGATATTAACCCTGTATGGACGGTCTTTGTGTGAAACTTTATCATTTTGTATCAGTCGTCCATTGAGAGTTAAATTATTCATTTTATTTTTGTAAAACAAAGAACCTTTTTTTCCTTTGAAAATAATGTGCAATTTTGCTTTTAAAATGTATATATTTTTTTTAAATTAAAGTTCTATTTGCAGTGGATTTTCTTTTTAAATACATTATTTCTTTCATTTCAGTATTGCATTTTGTTTAGTATAACTAAAATATTAAGTAATTTTACTAAAAAAAAAAAAAAACCTCTGCAAGAAAGCTAATCTTATTATGAAGGCTTTGATATGAGATTATTAACTGTCTTCAAAGTTTTATCTTCCTCGTTAAACGATGGACTTTTATGTATATAAAAACTTCATCTCGAATTTTTAACAAAGTTTACAAGGCTTCACGTGACTTTAACATGAATTTAATTTACTTTCTAAATATTAAAAATTTTAAGCATGAGAAGTGTCATTTCTTCATTAATTGCTCATAAGTATTTGTACAGAGAAATATTTCGGTTATATTTGTACTTTTATTTTGTACCATGCATAGTATAGTTATGAAAAATTTACCTTTCGTTTGGGGAAAATTTACCAAAACAAAATGTAATTCAATTCCAACATATAATGTAAAGTATCAAGCAATTTGAGAAAAATAAAAAAGTTAAAATGCAAAAGTTTTTGAACATTTATTTACAAAATTATTTAATAATTTGTGTTCACCCTTTGCCTGAATAACTTCAATAATTCGTTTTGGATATTTATCTACAAGGTTTCGACATCTCTCAGTAAAAATTTTAGCTCATTCTTCTAAAGAAAATTATTGCAATTCATTCATATTCAAAGGGTTTTTCTTGTGCACAGACTTTTACAAGTTAAACCATAAATTCTCAATTAAATTGAGATCTGGGCTTTAAGTGGGTCACACGAGAAGCTTGAAATTCTTTTGTTTGAGCCATTTCATGGTGTTCTTACTTATATATTTTGGACCATTATCTTGTTGCAGTATCCATTTGCAACGCATTCGCAACTCCTGAACTGAAGGCAATACATTTTCTTCTAAAATTTCTTGATATTTCTTAAAATTCAAGATTACATTGTTGACAGCAAGCTTTCCTGAATCAGAAGCATTAAAGCATCCTCAAAGAAGCAAAATACCACCACTATGTTTAACCGTAGGAAGGATGTTCGTTGTTCCTGAATAATTCAACTTCGGTCTCGTCTGTCCATAGAATTTTCTTCCAGAATGCAAATCCACCATTTTGCTGATCCTTGGCGTACTTTAAACGAGATTCTTTGTGCACTTTTCGTAGCTGAGGTTTTCTTCGTGCAACTCTTTCATGCAAACCATTCTTTCTCAATGTACGACGTACAGTAGAGGAATGGACATTGACCTTAGATAGACTTAATGTTTGGTAAATACCACCTGCAGTCACTCGTGGATTCGCAGCAGCCATTCTTTCAATCCATCTAATTATACGTTCTGAGATCTTCCAAGGTCGTCCACACCATGGTAGAATTTTGATTGTTCCAAAGCCTTTCCATTTCTTTGTAATTGCAGAAAGCTTCCTAAATGGAATTCGAAGTTTTTCTATTATCTTCCTATAAATCTTTCCAGACTCGTGTGCAGCAATAACAGACCTCTTAAGATCTGTAGACAGCTCTTTACCCCTGCTTACAAATGGCTTGTACAGTCATCCGTCTTCCATGAAGATTTAGAGAAAATTCTATAATTCAGAACTGCCAACAGTCTCTAATCAATAAGAAGCCAGCTGCTAATAAAAATTTTAAACACTTCAAGTCTTAGGTAGACACACAAAGTATTAAATAATTCTGTAAATAAATGCACGAAAACTTTTGCAATTTAATTTTTTTATTTTCCTCAAATATTTTGCTGTTTTACTTTATATGCTGAAATTAAACTAATTTTTTTTATTTGTTAAAATTTTCAAAACGAATGGTAAAGTATTCATAACTATCGTATGCATGGTACAAAAGATAAGTAAGAATAATTATAACTAAAATACTTCTCTGTACGAATACTTATAAGGGCCACGTGTATATACTGTATATATAATAATGGGTACATATAATAACTACATATATAAGTAAATTTTAATTTTTAGAATACAGTGATAGCATTTACACTTAGCATTTGCATTTAACTCTGCCTGGGGGTGGGCAAGCCAGCCTATTTCCCAGCCGGTCACAAGCACGGATAAAAGAGGAGGGTTGGCATCAGGAAGCGCATCCGGCCGTGAAATTTATTGCCAAAACCAGAGAGGATGGCATGCGGACTAAAGAAGGCTCAAGAGAGAAGACTGGCATGGTATGGGCATGTAATGAGAAGGGACGAGAACTACGTTGGGAGCAGGGTGTTATCTATGGAAGTGCCCGGGAAGAAGAAGAAGGGGAGACCGAGGATGAGGTGGAGAGATCGCATCAGGATGGACATGAGCGAGAAGAACCTGACGGAGGAGATGGCGCAGGATAGGGCGGAGTGGAGGAGAAGTATCCGCAACAGCGACCCCATATAAATGAGACTAATAATGCTGCAGAAGAAGAAGTGATAGCATTTACACAGAAAAATATTCTTTATCACAACAATCAAATAAATAGCTAACTCTCTACCACGCCATTCAAATACTTAATCCAACTGTTAACCATTGCACTGACCCTTTAAGTTTGTTATAAGGAAACTAATCATGATCAGTGGAATCATCGCACGATTGAATTAATCATTTGGATTAGTTGGAAAATAGTTAATTATCACGTATTTTGATTGTTTTACCAAATATCATTTTTATGCTGAATTTATGTTTGACCATAATAATAAAGAGATGTTATAATGTTATAATGTTTCAGACCAACAAAGACCCTAGGATCCACTCATGGCTGGTCTACCTAACTGTGTTCCTAATTGTGTATTGTGCGTGTACTCCGTGGTGGCGGAGGGGACCTACAATTTTACGTGGGTTCCGAACCACAAAGCCTTAATTTTACTACCTTAAACTATACCCATTCTATCAACATATGCGTCTAATCGATTTTTAAACATGTTTATAGACGTGCTACTAATTACTTCTACCGGCAAACTATTCCAGCTATTTACTATTCTATGCGTAAAAAAGTTTCTGGCAACTGCTGTCTAGAACCTTCTAATTGTCAACTTACACCCGTTATTTCTAGTCATATTATATTGAGATATTTCGAAAAAGCTATCTCTATCTACGTTATCGAACCCATTCATAATTTTGAAAACCTGGATTAGATCACTCCTTAAGCGTCCTAGTCTCGAGTGTAGTCAATTTTAACTCCTTACGCCTATCCTTGTACGACTTTGACTCCTTCCCTGACATACTATACGTAAAATTACCGTTAAGCGAACCTATATGTAAAACTTTGCACTTATCGACGTTAAATCTCATTTGCCATGTGACTGACCAATCAACGATTTTATTCAGATCTTCCTGGATTTTACCCCTATCTTCGTCATTAATCGCCCTACCACCCAGCTTCGTGTCATCCGCAAACTTTGAAACTGTACTGACTAGGCTGACATCTAAATCGTTAATATATATAAGAAAAAGCAAGGGGCCCAATACAGAATCCTGAGGAACGCCACTCGCTACATTAGCCCAACACTACTCCGCTCCATCAACGACCACCCTCTGTTTCCTACCTCGCAACCACTCTTCTTTACAATTTATTACAACACCCCTGATTCCATGAGCCTTAGTTTTTTCAATGAGTCTTTTGTGCGGCACGGTGTCAAACGCTTTTTGAAAATCTAAATACACCACATCAACCGCCCGATGACTATCGTAAACGTCAACCACGCTTTGAAAAAATTCTAAAAGATTAGTTAAGCAAGATTTGTCTCGCCTAAAACCGTGCTGCGTATTTCTAACTAAGTTATGCAATTCTAAGTGTTCGACTATACGATCCCTAATTATTGATTCCAGTAGCTTACCTACAACAGACGTTAAAATGATTGGCCTATAATTTCCCGCCGCACCTTTATCGCCTTTCTTAAAGATAGGTGTTACGCTTATTAACTTGAAATTATCTGGTACGCATCCCTCAGAAAGAGACGCATTAAAAATCGTTGTTAGCGGCACAACAATGCTATCTTTTAATTCTTTTAGTTGTATGGGATTTATGGAATCCGGTCCCGGTGATTTACGCATTTTCATTTTATCAATATAACGCATTACCACCACTTCAATAGCCACAATATTATCCAAAATATTACCATTATTAAAAGGTATTATGTCTATGACCGTAGGGATATTCGTTACATCTTCTATAGTAAACACTGACGTAAAAAATTTGTTTAACAAGGTAGCCATTTCCTTGTTTTCAGAAACTAGCTCTCCGTTAACATTTTTCAAAGGCCCCAAGACACTTTTTACTGGATTTCAATTGTTGACGTATTGAAAGAATCGCTTGGGGTTTTCTTTACCGTCACGAGCTATGGAGATTTCAAGCCCTATCCCTACTCTTTATAATGTCTCCTACTCTAGAAGTAAACCACAAGGACTTGTTGTTTACTTTCGCACACTTAATTTTGTGTACACATTCCTCATTTACTGTATAGTCCTAAATACTGTTTCAAATGATTCCCACATTAGTTTTGCGTTGGAGATCCCCATTACGTTTTCCCAATTGACGTTTGACAATTTATTCCGAAATTTACAAAAGTCTGCGTGCTGGAAGTTAGGAATTTTAGTCGAGTTAGCTGGTTTCGAGTGACTTACTGAGAGGACAAACTCTATCATATTGTGATCGCTATTGCTTAACGGTTCTATTACTTGAAGATCAGTGATTAGCTTATCATCCGTAGTTATTACTAAATCTAAAATACTGTCCAACCTCGTAGGTTCCGCAACCTTTTGAATAAGAAAGCTATCCTCGAGAAAATTAACTAAACGATTACCTTCCGCGTCTCCCTGCATTGTATCGTAATTCACGTTGGCGCAATTAAAGTCACCCATAACTAAAGCCTGCTCACTACCTATTATTCTCTTTAGTTCATGATATAACGCTTCGTCCGTATCAGCTGTTTGATTATGGGGCCTATATATAACCGCAAAAACAAGTTTGAAATCGTTCAATTTAAGTTCTGCTGTAGTCGAATCTATCGGTTTTGGAATTGTGTACTTTACTTCTATAACGTTTGCAATATTATCTTTGATATACAGCATAACACCGCCTCCTCGCCTACCTATTCTGTTTTTAACAAAAAGTCTATAACCTCTAATTTGATACTCCCCTACAAAGTTATGTGTTTCAGTGCTAAGCCACGATTCATTTATCGCAATTAAATCATAGTCATTACAAGCAATTAAAGAAAAAAATTCGTTTATTTTATTTCGTAGGCTACGAGCATTTAAGGACAGAACCATCAAATTGTTTGTAATTGCGACACCTTCGCGAGCGCAGGGGAAATTTGTGGAAATTACGCTGGGACCGTTCGTGTTACGGCAGCCTGAAAAGAAGAGACAATATTATGAAATAGTCTTCCTAAGCGCACAGCTCCAACGTCATTAAGATGAAGTCCATCTCCGAGGAACAAGTCCCTCCTGCCGTAGAAACTGTTCCAAAAATTTGCAAAATGCACTCCTTCCTGTTGGCAAAGAGACTTTAGGTTATTGTTGATATAGGTCGCCTTGCTGTAGAAATCGCTACGTTGGATAATTCGAGGAAGTATACCTGTTAAAACAATCTTATTAGTTTTTTTCCTTTAGTCGCTCTAGTAAGTCCCTGTAACTAGCCAGCAGTTCTTCCGATCTAGAATTTAAAACGTCATTAGTACGGACATGAATAACCTACGTTGTGTCCTCAGAGGTACCATCTGTAAAATGGTCAACATTATTAGTTATACCCTCCACCCTTGCACCAGGGTAGCAGTAACGGCGCCTACGACGAGGGTTTCTCCCACAGAATTCCTCGAGCTGCCCTCGAACAATGGAATCGCCAACGAGTCGTATTTCCGGTTCATCAGCATCTTCGAAACCTAAAACAGAAGACTTATTGTTTGTTATTACTGGTAGACAAGTCTTAGGTTTCCTCAATGGGGCTCCATTACGCACTCGAACGAAGGGTTGGGAACTAGGGGAAGAGAGAAGGCTATTAGTACTATTTATATTATTAGTAGAAACTGAAGCAGGAGGGGTCGTAACTGGAGTCTCAAGGAACTCTAATTTTGCCGTCAGGAGCATCACGCTTTCTTGAAGCCTCACTCTGGCCTCCCTTTCACGTTCTAACTCGTTCCTCAGGACTTCCATGCTTGAGCATCACCTGCAAACTAACTGTTCATTATTATTAGCCATTGTAAACGCGTAAGCGGCAAATTTCCCTTCACAGCGACTGCAAGTACTTGAAGGGGGTGCCATGCTCTTAATTAGTTAAAAAACAAAAAACAAAAAACGAGCGTTTGGAAATGAATAAATTACAACGTAGGTCTACCGCGTGCGTGCTTATTGTGCCGTCACCTGCGCAAACCCGTAAAAATGTTCCTGAAGCGCAGAAACAGGTTCTTGTAACACAAATTTATACTAAATGAATATATAATTAAGCTACCGACGAAAGCTCTGTAAAGTATTACTAAAACTTATCTGTCCGCTATTCGACCGACTGTTTTCTTTCCGTTTTTCCTTTTTCTCACGGTGGGTGACCACTCTACTTGATCCCCTGAAGGAAAGGAAAATGAACCTTATGAAAGCACGTTTTCTGATAGATTTGAAAAACAAAAAAGGCAAACCAAGGGAATTTCAGCGTTATGAAACCTCGCTTAGTAATAGATTCGGGAAACAAACAAGGCAAGCCACGTACACTAGCCTTGGTTTAATCAAATAATACAGTAATGAATAAAGTCAATAAATAAATATATTCGTTAATGAATGATTAGTAACACGAAGTAATTTAGTTAAGAATGCATCAAACACTATTTTTTTTAAAGTAACTTCAACGAAAACCTCTTATTCAAATGGTAACACTGGACACTCGATAAAACACGTCTGTTCACAAGGAAAGACTGATCACAGCTGGTGGCCGATGTATCAATTTTTACTTTTGCACAGGGTGTTAAAAAAAAAACGCAACCCAAACAGAAAGAAAGGAGTTAGGTTACAATGATATATGCATTCTCCAGTGGGTTGCGTTTTTTATAATCATCTTTTTAATTGTTTTTTCAATTTAACTTTATACCGTTTTTTGTCAAAAGTTTTTCAAATTCACTGAGCTTAGCCTGTATTAATTAGGTCCTCGAGCTGGAGCCCAAAAAAAATCCAGACTAATATAGAGACTGGTTCATATTTTTAAAAAAAATTCCCAATTACGCCCACATTTTCGTTGGGTTAGTATAAGATGGGTCAAATTATGTTCGGTTGGTTTAGATTCATTTGAGTAAGGTTAAAACAAAGACAAAATAACGATGTCAGTCCATGTGCAGTAAGTGTCGATAATATTTATTTTTGTCGACAAAAAAATTGTAGCTCCGGTCAATTAAGCAGAAAATATACAACATACGAGTATATGCTATGTAATTTTCGGTGTAAGTCCACTCACACTGTACAATTTACGATCGTAATCCGAGAGGGGAAGACCCCCTCGATTTTGATCCTTTCTTTTATATTTCAGCTGCATGAAGCTCCTGAGTGACAGTAAATAATTAATCTTTGTCGCAAAAATCACAATCTAACGGACACTGTTCATGCACCGAGAAGGTGAGAAGGGTGTTCATTTGATTGTATTTGATCCAGGTAGCTTCATTTCTCTTGTCTAAATTAAATTTGTACATTTTACAATACAATAGTATTGAATGTCATGTGACTGGACTGACACTGGATGTCAATATATATATATATATATATATATATATATATATATATATATATATATATATATATATATATATATATAAATATATATATAATTATTATATATATGTTAACCCCTCCGTCTATGGCCCTGGGGTGGTTCGGATTGACGGGGGTTCTGGTTTAGGAGGCAAGCAACGGATAGGTGCCTTGAAGTGGTTTTCTTCTATGTTACTCTCCGAGTTCTTCTATAGTGGCTCGGAGGACTCTGGTAGATTTGCAATCTAAATGCTGAAGGTTCCGGATTCTTCTTATAGCGTATCCGGAAAGTTTTCTAAGTTTTTCTGAAGAGAGCAAGGCTCGAAGGGGACAATAAAAAGTTTCTTCACTGTAAATTTACTGCTAAAAAATACAGGTAGTGCTCAGCCTCTGAATTAGCTTCTGAATGACAATGGATGAATTTGAATGGGTTTATATACCCAAAAACTGCTAACATTATTATTATTAAATGCTAAGAAGGCTGTATTATTTTTGCACAATATTTGAAAATAAGTAAATTTTTTAGCTGTGGTAAGGCTTGAACGAGTAAACAAAATATTTGAAGACGAAACCATATTTTTATCTTAAACCGCGACTTTTCAGATCTGATGTTATCATGATCTGCCAAGTTAACTAAAAGTGGAAATCGGACTATGCATCTTTACACTAAAATATGCATATGAGTGAAATTTTAAGGTTTAAGATGTACAATTTTAATGCTTAGGCAAGACATGATCTCATTGTTTATAACGAAAGAGAGTGTATACAAAATGTGAACATTGCAAAGCTTAACAGGATTCCTTATTAAGCGAAATCTAAAAAATGATTATGAGATTTTAAAAAACAACAGGTCACCAATTATTTAGCAAAGTGAAAGTGAATCAAATATTTTATCCAAACTCGCGTTGGGCGATTTTGGTCCTTATGTAAAAATGAATACACACACGTACATACATAGGAGTATAGGCATTATATAAAGTTAAATATATAAGATTATACATGAACCATATAACACATGAATTTTTAAAATGGATACTTTTTCTTACAATGGATACAGAGACTATATAAATGAATACAAGAATTACATGAAGGATAAGATAATATAGGAATATGGGAATTATTTATGGTTCATTTTTACAGGGCTCTTCCCTCTAGAATGATATTAATATAATAACGTAACATCCTAACTAAGGCTAACTAGATGATAACTATTGGTTTTATAATACAGATTTATATATACAACATAAGTCGGGTGGTTTAAGTCTAGTTCACGTGGTCTGGGTACGCACTCTTGGTCGTGCATAAATAGTTTCATGTTCCGTGTCACTGGGTTTTCTTTGTTCCCAGAATGATCTTTTCATCACAAATACACCGAGGATAATAGCACACACAATAATGATACTAACGGCAGATGTTGAGAAAATGGTTACCGGTTGTAGTATTTGTAAGAGGTTGTTTTGGTTATCATCCGAAATTTTAAACCGGCTCAATTGATCATTCCATTCAGGGGCATGCAGTTCGGGTAGGATGGTTACAGGTTTTATGGAGAGATTTAAGATCTCTATGACGGGTTTAAATTTAATTTGCGACGGAAATGGGTATGAGTTATTAAGGGTAACCTTATACGGGTTGTATATTTGGAGGGCTTTTGAACGCAAGGAGCAACCAATTGGTAGCCGAATAATCATAGGGATTGTAATGAGGGAATAATTTGATGGACACTCGAGGGTAGCGGCAGTCCTGTTCGCGAAGGAAACCCAGATGTCTGGTCCAATTCGTAGTTGGATGGTTTTAGGGGAATGAAATTTTTTAAATGAACATACGGGGGCATGCCGGTCACGAATTAAATCGAAAGCAAGACCTAGTAGTGGGAAGAATAACTGGTTTGAGTGGAGGGCAGATGAGTTGTTTATTTGGTTGCGGGAATCGGCAATGCCGGACGTCGCTATCTGACATCATAGAATAAGCTGATAGATCTTTGGTGAGGAAAAGGTAAGGTGGTACGGTGGGTAAATACAATCGATAGACATTAGAGTTATTTTGGTAGGGTGTTGGGAAAGGGTGAAATCTATATACGTCATAAGTGAGGAAATCGAAAAATGGTATAATTATGAGGTATGTGTAGGGGCGTGGTCCATGTACAGTCCAGGTGTATTCTAGAAATTGAGGGTAATTAGTGTGGTTGAGTGGGAATATGGGTGATAATTTTAATTGTGACTGGGCGGTGTGAATCAAGGACTGGAGTATTTCCCATGGTATTAGGGTGGAAAGAGTGATTTTTCCATGGGCTAGCTGGGTTGCACGCAAAACCTTGGAATGAATCGTAGTTATTCGTTGTAAGTATTTATCGATTAGGGTTACTTGTATGTTCATTATTTCTATTAATTCTAGATATCGTTTGTGTTCTTTGTATTGAGCTAACATGGATTCAAGGTATGTGAATCTGTCCGAAAGGGAGTGAAGGAAGCGATTGTTTTCGTGTAATGACCTAATAGTTGTTCTAACATGTGTCCATTATATTGTCGATTCCGAGCGAAGAGATTCAATTTAAGTTCAACTCTTTTAATATCTTCTTCGGTTGCTAATCCGAATAAACCTTTGAACAGTTTCCCTCCTATATCTATCAGTCCCCTTTTACTTCTTTGGTTAAAGTTTTCGGAATTTTTGGTTTCAGTTTGTATCCATGGTAAGGCTAATATTTCTGATAGGGCGCGTGCTGTAGTTTGAATATTTTCGAGGGTATTTTCTAACAGAACGCGACTTATCTGATCTTTTCCTTGGAAAGAATTTTGGACTTTACTTTCAAACGTTTCTAATTGGGTTTGTATCTGAAGGAGATTGATTTTAATTCTAGCAGGGGGTTGCAAATTTATATAAAGGTCTGCATGCCCTTTCAAAAATTTACCTTCTGCAAGTTTTTCTATAACAACTCCGGTAGAAATTTTAATGCTAGGTCTACAAGAGTAAATAATTTGGAAAATTATAAGGGGGACAATTTTATTCATTTCTACGCCTTAAGTTATACGGAGCTGGGGGTAGTTGTGTGGATACTTGTGTGGATACTTGTGTTGGTGGGCGAAGGGGTCGGCCTCGTTTTGGTGGCAATGGGGGTCGACCGTTGAGCTCGGATTCTGAGCGGGTTCGTTTCTTATGTGAAGGTTCTAGTTCACGTGGGTGATGCATTTGCGGGCGGTATGTCGGGTCCGTGCGTCGATCATCAATCGGCGAGGGTGGTGACAGAGGAGATGGTGGAGTTGGAGGAGATGGTGGAGTTCCACTGAGTGATTCTCTCGAAGGGGTTTCTCCAGGGTCTGGGTCCGATGGGACGCTTGGCTCTGGGGCCTCCTCTTGTTCAGAGATTGCCTCGAGTAATGGTGGTATTACGAGGTACCAATCTTCGTCATGGGTAGCGGTTCCCGCGGTGACTACTTCAGTTTTTTATCCCTGCCCGATTTGTTAATATCTTGACCTTTTGAAGGATAGGCGGCTCGAACGCCTGGCAGCTGTTTTTTGGGAAGGTGTTGCTCGGAAGCTATCTTCAAATTGTCAGCGTGAATGATCTTTAGTTTGGAATGATCCCGGAGGTCGAGGATTTCATAACGATTTTTTCCGAGGTCTTTCATAATCCTATATGGGCCATCCCATTTCGGGTATAATTTGCGATGAGCCCCTGGCGGTTTCACGCTCTTCAGATAACATCGCATACCAACGATTATAGTCCGTTGACGGGGATGACGCCTATGTTGTTCTTGCTCCATCTGTTGGTTTCGTTGGTCGAGGGCATAGCGGATTATGTCAAAAATCTTGAAAGATCGTTCAGCTAGTTGCTGATTTGCTTCTGCCATTTCGGAAGATGTTAGGACTGCCGGGTCGGTTTGGTCGGGCAAATCAAAAGGTAGACGCTTGTCGTAGTGATATAGAACGAAATGAGGGGTGTCCCCGATGGACACATTATAGCCATTGTTGATGGCTGTTTGTACCATGGGAAGGGAATCATCCCATGTACGGGAGGATGCATCGACAACGTGGCGCAGGGCTTCCAAGATCTTTCGATTGTGTCTTTCCACTAAGCCGTTTGCCTGCGGGTGGTATGCCACAATGTGTGTATTTTTAATTCTACACATGTTACAAAGTGACTCGAACAGTTTGGAAGTGAAACTACGGGCGTTATCCGAGATTAGGATGGAAGGAGTGGTATGGTTTTGGATGACGCGTTCCACTAGGGCTCTTGCCACAGTTTCCGAGGTCTGATCTGGAATGGCGGCTACTTCGCTGTAACGCGAGAAGTGGTCCGTAAACACAATGATGTACTGATTTCCCTTTGATGTTTTGGGAAATGGTCCCAGTATATCCATTCCAGTTCTTTGCCAGGGCCTCTGGCATACTGGATATTTATGCATTGGAGCGGTGGATGGTACGTTGCCCTTATGCTTTAAACACGACGGACATTCGGCGATGTATTCATGTACCGTTCTGTTCATCTCGGGAAAATGGTATCGCTCCAAAAGACTTTTGATGGTGCGATCCGGCCCCATGTGTCCATAAAAAGGTGAGTCGTGACAAAGTCCAATGGCTATATCAACGAGATCCTTTGGTATCTCCACGAGGTCGTTTCCATCTTCGTTCCTGAAATGTACGAGCCCATCTTTGAGGTTGTACTGTTCTTTTACCTTCGATGGTTCCTTTTGTTCCAGGCGCGCCCGAAGGTTTGGGTGTGTTGGTCCTGTTGTTGGGAGTATTGCAGACACTCGTAGTCGAACACAGGAAGAAGTCCTATTTTATTCACTCGGGCGTCGGGCTTGAGTCTCGACAATCCGTCTGGAATAACTTGCAGTTTTCCCGGTTTGTATACGATTTTCGCTGCAAAATCCTGAATCAACAGAGCCCATCTACTCAATCGTCCTTCAAGTAGCTTGTCCTTGAAGAGGTACGTGAGTGGCTTATGATCAGTCTTGATGGTTACATCGTAGCCATAGACGATATTTCGGAATTTTTTCAAAGCCCAATATACCGCTAGGGCCTCTCGGTCCGTAGTGGAATAATTCCGTTGAGGTGCAGAGAGAAGTTGACTGGCATAAGCAATGGGTAATTCCACACCGTCTACGTCCTGTAACAGGACGGCTCCTAGTCCATAGGAGGAAGCATCTGTGGCTATGATGAAGGGTCTTGTGTAATCAGGATATTGTAAAATGGGATGACAGGTTAGTTTATTAATTAAAGTTTCAAAGGCATGTTGGTGATCGGATTCCCAGTTAAATTTCGAATTTTTCTGGAACAAATTAGTAATGGGTTTAGCAATATTCGAAAATTGGGGGATAAAGTTCCGATAGAATCCGACAAAACCAATAAATGCACGGGCGTCGTCGATGGTCTTGGGTACAGGGTACCTTTCCAGGGCTTCGAGTTTGGCTGGATCAGGTTTAATTCCTGTGGACGAGAGTAGGAATCCTAGGTATACCAGGGATTCTTGTAAAAAATTGCACTTTGCAAGCTTCAGTTTAAGGTGTGCTTTTCTCAATGTGATAGCACATTATGAAGGCGTTGAAAGTGTGTTTTTATGTCCGAACTATAGACGATAATATCGTCAAGATACACGAGAGCTTCGACACCTAATAGGTCGGAAAGGACTATATTCATCAACCTAGAGAAATTAGCAGGCCCATTTCGGACTCCGAAAGGTAAAACCTGGAATTCGTAATGGCCTCGGTTAGTGGAGAAAGCAGTAATGCCCGAGATTCGGGACTGACCTCCATTTGCCAATAACCTGATGCTAAATCGAGGGATGAAAAAAATTCGCTTTCCCTACGTTCAGAATTGTTTCCTGCATGTTTGGAATCGGGAAACGGTCTGGGATGGTAATGTTATTCAGGCGTCTAAAATCTATACAAGGGCGAGATGTTCCGTCCTTTTTGGAGACGAGAATCATAGGAGCGGACCAGGGACTAGCTGAAGGCTGAATGACATCCTGCTCCAACATGTCCTTGATGTGTTCCTCAATAGTGACTAACTGAGAATGTGGAACCCGATAGGGAGGAATGAAAATGGGTTTGGAATTGGGTTCCAACTTGATTTCAAAAGGGACCAAATTAGTTCGGCCCAGAGGATCTCCGGTTAGGGCAATCACATCTTTATTTCTTATCAGGAAATCGAGAAGTGATTCCATTAGTTTGGGATCCTGTAAAGCTGGTGACTCCTGAAGGGAGTGCTTCAGACATTTCTTATATTCTTCTTTTAATATTGAAGGCTTTAATTCTAAGGAACTGGAAACACGATTTATCGTACTGATGGGGAAATCTGAATCTATTTCTACTGTGGAAACAGTTCCTATTTTCTGATTTGAAGTTAATTCTATAGATCTTTCTCCTTTGTTTAAACAAACAACAGGGATAGCTGAATTCTGACTCTGACTAAGGACTTGGGCAATAAGAACATCTCTTTTGAAATTACTTTTCTCTGTAATCAGAGTACGCTCTGACTCTAATAATTTTCCTTGACTGTTAACTACTTTTGCTAGGAAACAAATCTTCTCATAAGGTGCTACTGTTATATGCTCGGTAGGGCATATGAAAAATTGTGAATCTGATTCTGGTTCGGCGACTAAAATTTGCCTTATTGGCTGAACTGAAGCTGGCTGACTGGAAACTGACTGACTGGAAACTGCTGACTGGAAACTGGCTGACTGGAACTGGCTGACTGGAAACTGACTGACTGGAAACTGGCTGACTGGAACTGACTGACTGGAAACTGACTGACTGGAAACTGACTGACTGGAAACTGACTGACTGGAAACTGACTGTCTGGAAACTGACTGTCTGGAAACTGCCTGGGTTGATCCAACTGGATTCAACAACTGGAACTGATTACCCTGGGGTCTGATTTCTGGAGCGGTTGTCCCTCTGGATGCAACCGGCCGACTTGATCTGCTATCAAGTAGAGGGGGTTTCCTATTTCTTTCGGAAATCTGAACTGAGCTAAGTCTATTAGCATTAAGTTGTCTGTCATCCTCGCGGAGATGGTGTGTCCTATTTCGACACTTTACTAACTTTCCGGCTGGGTAAATCTCCCATTGATTCCGGTTAAAAAAATCCATCCCTAGTAGGATGTCTGTCTGAAAGGTGGCGACTGTGTCCACTATACAACATTTCGCGGGGTATACCGCGTTTCCAATTTCTAAATATAACTCAATTTCTCCATATGTGGGTATGGGTGTGCCCGTAACTCCTCTAAGTTGGCAGGATGGTGCCTTAAGTTCATATTTATAATTGTACTCTCTAGTAATTCATCTACGCATTGTTTCTTAATTAACGTTGCGTGTGCTCCTGTATCTAGGAGAGCAGTTAAATCTTGGTTATCCGTACTACAATTTATTATTAAATCTAAGAGGTCCGCACCTATTATCCTGATGGGGAGTTTGTGTGCGTATCTGGGCTTACTACTGTAATTTAGGAGGGAGGAGGTTGAACTGCTGCCTCCAATGTAGGGTCTAAAAAAGGGATCACATGGTCTTCTATGGGAGGACCTGGATCATATTCTACGGGGATATCATACGCTGAAGGGTGTTCTTGAAAACTGTTCTCTGGGGAAAA
This sequence comes from Bathynomus jamesi, assembly GCA_023014485.1. Classification (NCBI taxonomy): domain Eukaryota; kingdom Metazoa; phylum Arthropoda; class Malacostraca; order Isopoda; family Cirolanidae; genus Bathynomus; species Bathynomus jamesi. The sequence continues at coordinate 1,077,682 of JAJOZX010000270.1, read as the reverse complement.
TGATTCCTCCCCGGGTACTTCTACGTACCGAACTAGTTGACCTTGCTGGTTGTATTGGGGTTTATACATGGGGTAAGAGTGTGGGTGACCCTGTGGTCGTGATTTATTGGGTTGGTAGTTCGACTGAGGCTGGGAATGGACTGGTTTCTGGGGATTGGTTGACTTTTGGGATACGTTTTGGGGACGTGGTTGGTTTGGTTTCTGAAAGTGGGGTCTATACCCTGCAGGGGCTTTATCAGCACACTTTTGGCGATCGCCACGGCGATGACCATGTTCGTGACAGTGGGAGCAATACGAGGGGTAATTACATTGACTTATCATATGCCCGAAACTATCACAGTTAAAACACTGTGGAGGAGGGCGTGTATTCTGGGTTTGGGGGGCTTGTTTCTGGGGTGTTCCCTGTATTTGCCTTGGTTTATATTGTTGTTGTTGTTGCTGTTGGTATTGGTGTTGTGGCTGCTGCTGAATATACTGTACAGGGGTTTCTCTACCCTTTCGGTAGGTTTGGTTTGCTAAATCGGGGTGATGTTCCCGTGTTTTGTTTATGGCTACACTGACAGGTTTGTCAACATTTAAAAACTCCTGAAACTTTTTTTTAGGCGCTCCGGGTAAGTTTTGGTAAATGGTTGTGGCTACTATTAGATTTCTTTGTTTCGAAGTAAAAGTTATGCCACATGCATTTTCTGCGGCCCGGAGGGCTTCTCCTACAAGTTTGTGTGTACGTGTAATAAAATTGTTTAAATCCTCGTGTTCCTCTTTCTTCCATTTAACTTGGAAGACTGCTTCTAATGTGGCTAAGGGTTGTGCAAGGGTTATTTCTTTAAAAAATTCTAATAGGTTTTGTTTAAAATCGTCCCATGTTATAGCTTCGCTAATTGATGGGACGTAAGTGACTGTGTCATGGGCATTTCCCTCTTTAGGGTCAATAAATCTTTTTGCTTCTCTGATTTTTATATCATCATCGGTAATATTCTCGCGTAAGAAATGTTGCTCTAAAGACTCAACCCAAGGTCTTACGCGCGGTTCAACAAAACGATTATCTATGGTCCCCTTAAAAATTAAAACAGTATGAGGAAGATTTACTAATCTGCCTAAGTTAATATATGCTGGGGCGGGGGTTTGAGACTGAGACATACTGACTTGTGTGTTTGGGAATATGTTTGAAGGGCGCGGGGTAGGTGGAAAAATGGGTGTAGGTAATTCTTCGATGTCAGAAAGCGCACCGTCTGAATCGCTCATATGTGAAGGTACTTATTAATGTTCTAATTAGGTCTGCTTGACCGATCTTAATTCATGGAATGATCACTTAAGGGGTTTTCCTAACTACACTATCTAAAAAAAATAATGCACAACAATTTGCCTAACTCGGGGAAAATTTGAAAAGATTGCAAACAAAAATAAAAATGTAAACAAAATTTCACTCAAATGTACGTGATGGTATGGTAATACTATGTTTGGTACATTAAATAAAATTATACTAGAATAGTAAAAATAACTGAAAATAACTGTGACAATACTGTTTTCAATAAAAAGAGTGTATCACTGGTGTCTGTAGTGTTCACTGTGTTTTTTGTTAATTCTGGCTCAATACTAAATATTAATTGTTAATAATAATGACTTTTCAAATGTTTAGAAATTATTTTAAAAAAGAGTTTTGTACTTAACAAGATTCCTATGGCGAAATCCTTTTGAGGTGTGTCCTGAAGACGTGTCTGGCTGGCCACTTGTTCCTAGATGAAAAGTAGGCGTGAAGAACTTGGAGTCGTAACGCACCGGTTCACGGGTGGATGTGACGAACTCGAAGTCGTGACACGCCGGTCAACTGGGTGTTGGTTCTGGTTCCAGGTCTGGAAGACTGGAAGAATCCTGGAGTCGTGAAGATCCTGGTTAAAGGGTCTGGAGGACTGGAAGAATCCTGGAGTCGTGGAGATCCTGGTTAAAGGGTCTGGAGGACTGGAAGAATCCTGGAGTCGTGAAGATCCTGGTTAAAGGGTCGCCAGTTGTTAACCCCTCCGTCTATGGCCCTGGGGTGGTTCGGATTGACGGGGGTTCTGGTTTAGGAGGCAAGCAACGGATAGGTGCCTTGAAGTGGTTTTTCTTCTATGTTACTCTCCGAGTTCTTCTATAGTGGCTCGGAGGACTCTGGTAGATTTGCAATCTAAATGCTGAAGGTTCCGGATTCTTCTTATAGCGTATCCGGAAAGTTTTCTAAGTTTTTCTGAAGAGAGCAAGGCTCGAAGGGGACAATAAAAAGTTTCTTCACTGTAAATTTACTGCTAAAAAATACAGGTAGTGCTCAGCCTCTGAATTAGCTTCTGAATGACAATGGATGAATTTGAATGGGTTTATATACCCAAAAACTGCTAACATTATTATTATTAAATGCTAAGAAGGCTGTATTATTTTTGCACAATATTTGAAAATAAGTAAATTTTTTAGCTGTGGTAAGGCTTGAACGAGTAAACAAAATATTTGAAGACGAAACCATATTTTTATCTTAAACCGCGACTTTTCAGATCTGATGTTATCATGATCTGCCAAGTTAACTAAAAGTGGAAATCGGACTATGCATCTTTACACTAAAATATGCATATGAGTGAAATTTTAAGGTTTAAGATGTACAATTTTAATGCTTAGGCAAGACATGATCTCATTGTTTATAACGAAAGAGAGTGTATACAAAATGTGAACATTGCAAAGCTTAACAGGATTCCTTATTAAGCGAAATCTAAAAAAATGATTATGAGATTTTAAAAAACAACAGGTCACCAATTATTTAGCAAAGTTGAAAGTGAATCAAATATTTTATCCAAACTCGCGTTGGGCGATTTTGGTCCTTATGTAAAAATGAATACACACACGTACATACATAGGAGTATAGGCATTATATAAAGTTAAATATATAAGATTATACATGAACCATATAACACATGAATTTTTAAAATGGATACTTTTTCTTACAATGGATACAGAGACTATATAAATGAATACAAGAATTACATGAAGGATAAGATACTCTAGGAATATGGGAATTATTTATGGTTCATTTTTACATATACACACATATATACATATATATATATATATATATATATATATATATATATATATATATATATATATAACTTATTAGGGTTGTCCAAAACAATAAATGTTGAAAATTCGTAGATCTTATCCCCTAAAATTGTTACCTATATTGAAAAAACTCTAAATATAAAATTTTAATAAGATCAAAAAATTCTAAGTGGCGCCACATCGCATTTGAATTTAGATATTTTTAAAAACCTTTTTTGCTTCTTCCCCATAATATAGATTTATTTTGTCTTTACGAAAAATATTTCGATATATATAATTTTTTTGCATAATATAGATTTTTGTAGGCTTATTGTGGTTAAATATTCCGAAGCACATCTTGTATGAGCGGTACTGAACACGTTGAGGCAAGAATCGCATCTGTTCTCTTGATACTTGTATTCACTTTTTTCCATGAAATAGATTTCGTCACTTTTCCCATTAAGTGCTCATCTTGCGTAAACGTGTTGAAAGGGCGTTCCTATAACAATCGTATTTTTTATTCACAAGCCTCAGTTTTTTGCCAACCTGTCGTTTGCAGTGTATTGTTTGCAGTCGTTTGCAGTGTATTGTTTGCAGTCATTTGCAGTGTATTGTTTGCAGTGTATTGTAGTTCGTTTGCAGAAATACCGAAATATGGCTCATTGGACAACCAATTGAAAAGATATGCGGGAGAAAACTTCCTTCCAAAGGTGATGTGCTCCTTCGTCTTTTTTATTTACTTATTTACTGCTTCTAAAGCAGTTTACATAGAGGTAGTTGAATTTTGGGAACACGTTAGAATTCCAATAAGAGCTGATTATAATGTTATACCAATGATTGAAAAAATATATATGGAATATAGAACGCTCCAAAAATTAAAATTCCGGTGCTCCGAAACTCAGCGTGAGAAAGAGAGATTGTTTCAGGACAGTTTAAACGATCTCTTTGATATTGCTCACCAAAAAGCGCACGAGATGATCAATATTAAAGAAGACAGAGAATTCCTCCAAGCTCAAAAACAGAAGGGAAGAAAAGGATATATGGCTAACGTTGACAAAGCATTATCAGAGAAAGAAGATCGTAAAAGGAAGAGAAAAAGTCAGCTAAAGAACGGTTAGCATGTAGGGAAAGTAAGAGAAAGGAGGAAGAAACAAAGTCTGCCAAATTGACTTCATCAAGTAGCATGAGTAGTGAAGATGAAACAATGAGCATGAGTAGTGAAGATGAAACAATGTTGTGTAAAACTAACACAGCATCAAAAAATAATGCAGGCAAGAAGGTTCCTAGCAAACCAAATAAGAAGGAACTTGTAACACGAGACGTTGCAGTTGCACTGGATAGATCGAATATTTCTGATAGACAGGCCGTATATGTGCTATCAGCTGCTGCCTCTGCATTAGATCATGATCTTGATGACTTGTCCATAAGCAGAAGTAGAGTTCGTCGAAAGAAAATGGATGTATGTGAGAAAATCGCAAAAGATTTAAAAGAATCCTTTAATCCTGAATGTTCTTTAATGGTGCATTGGGATGGAAAAATGCTAATCGATTTAACTGGAAATGAAAAAGTTGAAAGATTAGCAGTGTTGGTGTCAGGAGGAGGCAAATCAAAGTTGCTTGCAGTACCCAAACTCGAGTCTGGCACAGGAGTAGACATTGCAGCAGTTGTTGTCGAATGCTTAAAGGACTGGAACTTAATTGATCGCATTAAAGGTATGTGCTTTGACACAACTGCCACGAACACGGGTCCTAAAAAGGGAGCTACTGCACAAATAGAACAAAAGCTTGGAGAAGACTTACTAAATATTGCATGCCGGCACCATATAATTGAACTTACTGCATCCAATGTTTTTGAGGTGGGTCTTTGTTCCGCCAGTAGCGGACCTGATATTCCGATATTCAAACGCTTTAAGTCTGCCTGGAACTCCATCAATAAAGAAAATTTTGAAACCTTTCCTGATACTCCAGGACGTGATGAACTGCTTGTTATTTGTAAGAAACATCTAACCTCTACACAAACCCGAGATGATTACAGAGAGGTCCTGGAACTTACAATCATCTATCTAGGAGGTGTACCACCACGTGGAGTCAAATTTCTAAAGCCAGGTGCTTTGCATCGTGCCAGGTGGATGTCTCGCATAATCTATGCAATAAAAATTAATCTTTTCTGCTCACAGTTTAAAATGACTCTAAAGGGACAAAGTGGAATAAAACGTTTTGCACAATTTGCCATTAGACACTATGCTCCTGCATGGTTTTCTGCACCTATCGCTGCTTCTGCCCCTGCCAATGATCTTTCGCTACTAAAACTGCTGCTAGTATACGAAGACAAAAGCATTGCTTCTGCAGCATCTCAAGCACTTTCTCGCCATCTTATTTCACTTTCATTCTTTGATGAAGATATTTCCATTGATGTTAAAAGAGACATGGTAAAGACACTCGACATAAGGCGATCTAAACATCCGCCCAAAAGAATAAATTTGAATCTTTCTGCGAACGATATTCAAAACAAGACAGTAACCAGCTTTGTTACAAGCTCGTCTTGACTATTTTTCACTAAGCTCGTACTCCCAATAGCCTTTCTTGAGGATGATCCAACAAACTGGAAGAACAGACAAGATTATCAAGTGGCCCTTGAGTATGTCAAGTCAATGATGGTAACAAATGATAACTCCGAAAGAGGAATAGCATTAATAAAAAATTTCAATGCACATCTAACTAAGAATGGAAGTCAAAAGCAGTTTCTCCTGCAAGTAGTGGAGCAACATCGCCTGCAGTTTCCTAATGTAAAAAATCAAACTTGAAGCAGGAACTGTGAACGCAGCAACAATGAGTGGGAGATGGGCACACATGAGACCCCCATCTCTGAGTGATTAATACTCCATTATAGTTGAATATGGAGGGGGACTGCGATAAACTAAAGAAATTTTTGAATATGAATTCAAAGAATTTTGAAACAAGAAAATTAAGAAATTTAAAGTCGAGTGTGGCACCACTAAATATTTATTAATTTTGATAAGTTTTGGTCAGTAACGTTTTTTTAATATAGGTAACAATTTCCGAGGGTAAGACTTAAGAATCAGATACTTTTAAAATTTACTGTATAAGTATATACGTATATAATATCACTGGGTATTGGTAAAAAATCTTATATAATAAGATAAAACTCCTTACACTAATAAAATATATTTGATTAATTGATGTTTGGGGTCAGACAAAATTGCTTGCTCATAAAAACGGTTGTAGAGAATTTCCGTATTAAATGAATGGATGGAGAAAATTCATATATAAACAAATATATTGAATGAGGCGACTTAGATCCACATGTTAAGAGAAATTGTCCTTCATACGTTTGCTTTAATCATGTAAACTGAATTTAGTTGGATATAATTTTAGTTGTTTTTTTGTGTTCTGCCGCATTTTCATGTTTTTATTGATTTTAAAACCATATTAAAGGTGTTTCTTTTTGTAAAGTAAGGTTTTGCAACATTTTCGATAATGATAATATTATTTCTCGTTTACTGATATAATCTTATACGTTTATGTTACTTATACTGTGTCATTTAGTGTATTTCGACTGTGTTGTTCATTTTATCTTATGATCCTAACTGCTACATCTTAAAGCGATATAGTACAATTACAGGAAAAAAAATTGCATTTCGTTATTCGCTCTAATGATGCGAATAATCTCATAAGAAAGAGTAAAACTGAAGATATACAACACATAATATGGCGTATATAAGGAAATTGTTCATGGGCAAGTTTCGAATAAAGTTGTGATATTAGTCATAAAATGGAAAGATTGAGAATATAATGAGACTCTGACAAGTCTTAAAGAGACAAGGAGAATGCAACATTCATGAATGACGATGGCTGTTGCATGGTGTAGATTTATAAAAATAAATTTAAAAATATTCACTTTCACACGAATACGCATATTCATTTATGTTTATCACATATTCAAATTTAAAAATAAATAGTAATAAAACGTAATAAGAGACGAGTACGGTTTATGTGATTATGCTCTGCATCCAGAATTCTTGTATACACTTATATAAAGTATAGTTAATGAATCGGTCACCAACTCGGTCCCAATACACTCGTAAAAATTTACATTTAAGTTACAAATCAGTTACACGTTAGTATAACTTTTATGTAATACTGAATTCAGTGAGCAACATTAACATAACATTTTCAGCTTTAACAAAAGCAAGAATTTTTCTGATTGAATTTTATAAAACCCGTTTGGCCTAAAATTCAATCGGGGTAAAAATCGGGCGTTTTCTGGTTTAACCCGAAAATCACATGATCTAAGTATAGAATGGTAAATGCATATTGAGATTTGGTTACATACAGATTTGACTCTGAATTAATACACCTACGCATATTCAAAGTTCTCCTGACTTAAGTTTGTAAATATCTGACGTGTTATTGTTACATTTAGTAGTGTAATATTCAATATTTTTAAAGGATTTCCTCGTAAAATAGTATGTTCCCTGCTTCGTAAATAAAGTTCTGAATTATAATTTTTGTTTATCATTTACCTTCAGTCATATATATACTAGGGGCACTCAATATATTTTGCTCCACTCTTTTATCTTAGCTAAATAATAGGCCATGGGGATGAAATGTCTTTTGAGCTGTAAGTTTGAACTTTCTGCGCTTCACATAACCTGATTTTTCCAGGTTGAACCTTCCCTCCTTGTAACCGCTTTTAAACGCCCTTCTATAAAACCGATGATTAACGCAGTTTCTAAAATGGCGTCTGACACTGATGTGCGTCGTAAACAGAGAGCTGTTATCGAGTTCTTAACCGCAGAGAAGGAAACAGTTGGAAATATTCACAAACGTCTACAAAACGTTTATGGAGATGCTGTTGTTGATCGAAGCACAGTTGGACGCTGGTCTAAACATGTGGGATCATCGGAGAGAGGGAGAGTCAGCTTCGATGATGAGCGACGCAGTGATCGCCCGGCATCGGCTGTGACATCTCACACTGTGCAACGTGCTAACAGCATCATTCGATCAAATCGGTGAGTCACATACAAGGATCTATCACTGGAGCTAGGAATTAGTGAAGGAAGTGTGAATACGATAATTCAGCAACTAGGATGCTCAAAAGTGTATTCACAGTTTGTTCCTCGCCAACTGACTGAAGATCACAAAGCCCAAAGAAAAGAAAGAAATTGCTTCTGAATCGTTGGTTCGAAACGAGACAAAAGGGGATGACTTCACGAATTGCGACTGGGGATGAGACTTGGATACACCACTTTGAACCTGAAACAAAACGCCAATCCATGGAGTGGCATCACGCAGACTCCCCACGGAAGAAAAAGTTAAAAATGGCTCCCTCTGCAGGAAAGGTTATGGCCACCATCTTCTGGGACATGAAAGGGGTGATTCTGGTGGACGTTATGAAGAAAGGACAAACAATCAACTCAGAGGCATATATTGCTACCCTACAGAGACTCCAGAGACGTATAAAGCGTATTCGACCGAAGAGAAAACTGGAAGACGTCCTTCTTTTGCATGATAACGCAACACCGCACAACGGTTTGCAAACAAGAGAGGCTATCACAAAAATGCACTTGACTGTGTTACCCCATCCTCCATACAACCCGGATCTGGCACTTTCAGACTTCCATTTGTTTGGGCCAATGAAGGATGCTATTCGTGGAAGAAAGTTTCAGAGTGACGATGAGGTTGTTGAGGAGGTTAAGAGGTGGCTCGAGCGGAACCCAGCGACTTTTACCAGCAAGGAATAAAGGTCCTTGTTTCGAGGTGGAGGAAAGCCGTCGAAAAGGATGGAGACTATGTGGAAAAATAAAAACTTGTAAAAAAGGTATGTAACTACTTGTGTACAGAATTTCTGGAACTTACAAGGAAACTTGGAAAGAAAAAAAAGGTGGGGCAAAATATATTGAGTAGCCCTCGTAGATCACAATGCAACATTATACAATATTTAAATTCTTCAATATCTAAAACTGTCAAGAAGAAAATCATAAGTTAAACAAGGTGTTTAAAATTCGGAAACGAAAGGTATGTTTGGACGTGCTTTTTGCGATCACTTTTTAAAACGAAACTCTTTGCTGTTAAATATATATTTAGTGTGGTACTATTCCTGACAAATAATTTACAAATATTCAGTATCAGTATCACCTTTTAGAACTCTTTCCTGAAATTACTGGATAATCCTTACTTTATCACCATAAAATTACTTTTATATCGAAAGGAATGTCAAACACTTACAGTCGTAAGTTCTAACAAAATTTAATTCCAAATAAAGATTTCTGAAAGCACTTTACATATAGTTCAATGGTTAATGCTAACAACACTAATATATAAAGTGACTTCATATAATAACTTGTTATAATTCGGAATAACTAACTATCAAAGTGAACTATAGAACACGAGACTTATCAAAAGACTCTTTGACGAAAGGCAACTTTTCTGTTTACTTCACACTCTGCCAATAATAGCTCTGAGAAAGAACTGTAAGCCTTCATCTTGATTCATGGTCTCCATCAGAGTGCCTCTCAGATATTCACTCAGTATTTTTATTAGAGCAATGGCTGACTCTGTCTTATTTAAGATACATTTTAATACTTACCAAAATATTATAATGCGATGGACTTTCATGAGGAGTGATCGGAATTTTGTTATGCATTTCAGCAATAAAACACCCATTATATTTTATATATATATATATATATATATATATATATATATATATATATATATATATATATATATATATATATATATATATATATATATATATATATCGTAAAGAACGACGCTTGTATAGGAGAACATTCCGCGCAAGATGAGGAGGGAGAACGAACAAATGAAAAAAATGAGGTAACCACCCGGGAATCGAACCCGGGATCTTCCGATTGCCGGTCAGATATGATAACCCTCCTTTACGTTAATTATACTGCGTGTTCTTTGCAGTTGAAATGTATATATATATATATATATATATATAATTGTACATACTATATATGAATCAGTTTTCAGTACCCCAAAAAGTGACAAAGCGATACCTGACATAAATGCATTCTTTGAAGAGGAATTGCAAGGAGAGTATATAACAGACTTTGAGTTTACACCAGAAGATGTAGCGAGAGCTATAGAACAAATGAAACTACATTCAGCTGCAGGTCCGGACAATTGGAACGCATTATTGATTAAAAACTGTAAAAATGAAATAGCTACACCTTTATACTGGATATGGAGAAGATCCCTAGACACTGGGGAAATACCGAGCATCTTGAAAAGAGCAAACATTGTCCCTATATATAAAGGAGGGGACAGATCTCAAGCAAAGAACTATAGACCAGTGTCATTGACGTCCCACCTCACCAAAGTATTTGAAAGAATAGTTAGACAGAAAATTTATGATTTCCTGGAGACACGGGAAAGATTCAACGAAAATCAGCATGGATTCCGATCAGGTAGATCATGCCTATCACAACTAATAGAGCACTACAACAATATCCTAGATGCATTGGAAGGCAATGACAACTACGATGTTATATACACAGATTTTGCTAAAGCTTTCGATAAATGTGACCATGGTATAATAGGACATAAAATTAAAGACATGGGAATAACAGGCAAAGTGGGAAAATGGATCTACAACTTCCTTAGTGATCGTCTGCAGGTCGTCAAAATTCAAGGTATATCATCATCAGAATCGGAAGTACGCAGCTCAGTACCACAAGGGACAGTACTGGCCCCACTCCTGTTCATTATCATGCTAACAGACATAGACAGCGGAGTAAACAGCAATAGTATAGTAACATCCTTTGCAGACGATACAAAGATCAGCAGAAAAATCAGCGATGTACATGACGTGGAGGCCTTGCAGAGGGACACGAACAAAATATACAAATGGTCAGAAGACAACATGTCATTCAACGCCGAGAAATTTCAGCTCTTGAGATATGGTAGAAAAGAAGAACTTAAACAGACTGCATATTATGCTCCAGATAGACAGGAAATTCAGAGAAGCATGAAAGCGATTGATCTCGGGATAATAATGACAGATGATGCGAAATTCGAAACACAAAATCAGATAGCGATAAATAAAGCAAAAAGAGTCGCCGGACAGGTTCTAAGAACGTTCAAGAGAAGGGACAGGACAGTAATGATTCCCCTGCTAAAAACACTGATTATACCAAAACTTGAATACTGCTCAGTTTTGACGTCCCCATATAAAAAGGAAGAAACTAATAAACTAGAAGAAACGCAAAGGCATTTCACAGCCAAGATTGATGGCTGCAAAGAACTCAACTACTGGGAAAGACTACGTAAACTAAATCTGTACTCACTGGAAAGAAGAAGAGAGAGGTACATCATAATCTACATATGGAAAATGATCGAAAAACTGGTACCAAACCTAAAACTAAACCCAATTACCATTCAAACAACACTGGAAAATAGGAAAGGCAGAATGTGTAGTGTTCCCAAATTAAAAGCACGACAAGGGACCTCCTCAACCCTGAAGGAAAATAGCTTGGTTGTCAGGGGGCCAAGACTTTTCAACCAGCTTCCTAAGGACCTCAGAAACGTAACGGGGGTCAAAGTTGAAGTCTTCAAGAAAAGACTGGATGCCTGGCTCAGGACAGTACCAGATGAGCCGGGCGTGCCTGGCTATGTACGGTGGAGAGCGCAAGAAAGTAACTCGCTCCTCCACCAGGCCAGACCTAGAGGCGGGGCCACCAGCTTGACCTCCGTGTGAAGAGAGACCAACACACGAAACAACATAAGGTTCATAAGGTAAGGTACTATGATATAATTTAACACTTCATCATCTCGTAACAAAGGCCATCACAAAAGGTCATCCATGGGATAGTTTTGAATGTTCGTACAAACTTTTTAATTGCCAGGGAACGGCTGGAGTTTATCTTAGAGCACTTACCTACGTCAAAATTCAGCACCTCCAGCAGGAAGATAGTTTCTGATGGAGGTTTCTCGCACTTCCGTTGAAACCACAAGAACGTCTTTGTTTTTATTTTCGAAGCTTGAGTTTTTGTTGAGAGTAGAAGATGTACACCAGCTCTTAGACTCTGACGTAAACTCCGAAGTGTTACAATTAATTCTGAACACTAAATTAACCTTTGGGAAGAACATCATGAGAATTCTAATCAAGTTTTAACGGCTTTGTGTGCCTCGAGACTTTTACCGTTGAAGTTTCAAATTAGTCCGTCTTCATGCACCTTTCAGGAAACATCTCTACCTTTGACTCTCGCCCCATACACTGTCTATTATCTTTGGCCTAGGCTACTTGACTTAGCTTACAGCGGACTGATAATACCGTACAGACACTCGCACTTTACAGAGTAATTTACAAAAAATCTTGAATCAGTGCGGGGCTTATTGTATTTACATTTAATGACAATTCATTTTGTTGTCCAACTCGCTTAAGTTTTCAATACGCCTACCTTTGTAACTCCGTTTTCTTTAAGTGAGCTCCACAAAACTCAAATCTCTGGACATTATTAGCAATAACTTTTATTATAGTGCAACTTAATGTAACTCCTTGTCTACTGCATTTGCCATAATGTTATCATGCTGACAATTAATTCAGAGCTTATCACTATGCAATTTTTTCATCATTTCAAAACATTTTGTATAAGTACCAAATTTTCATCAGTCACTGCATTCTTTATATTCACTGTCGGAATCACCTTTATTTTTGACAATTATTTAGTGATCTCTGAAACAAGCAAACAATTCTTTAAATATCTAATTACATTAATTATGGGGCTTACAACACTAGGCAACAAATTTCAACTTTTTTTTTGTTACAGACACGTGAACTACTGATTCCTACTAAAGCGCTGATGCTGATTTCAGATCTGATATCAAAATTTCTCTATCACGTCCAGATTTTGTGTAACCGAAAACCCCTATTTTTCATTTTTTTTCTCACCCGCTTCTATTACGAAAGCCGTCTAAGCTACTTTTCCGTGCCACGTTTTATGTTAAGCATACTTAAATAATTAGTGAACAGGGATGTCTTTCCTCCTTTATTCTGGCTTAAGACAGACAGCGGAATTCCGCTGGCGAGTTACCACCCCTGCGCCCAACCATCCACCCAAAGCGCGTTAGTATTTTGTTGTTACTACTGAAAGGCAAATTCCTGTTCTTAAGTGAAACTTTGGTGTGTCCTCTTCCTTTGTCGCTTGTAGGATGACGAGCTCTCCTTCTGCAGGAACCAACAATAATCTCCCATCATATTTGGGTTGAAATTACCTTGGTATCTGTTTTCCATAACTGAGATCTGTTGGTGGAAGCGCTCACCATGCTCGTCACTTACAGCCCCAAGGTTGGCCGGGAAGAAGTCAAGATGAGAATGTAAAAAATGAATTTTCAAAGACATTCTGCATCCCATTATTTCATAAGATTTAAGCATGTTTTCTACGAGTTTACGGTGGTTTTCAGCTTTGTGGTTTCCAAGAAAATTTTTGACAACTTCAACGAAAGATGTCCATGCTCCTAGTTCATTCTCATTTAGGTTAGATGGAAACGATGAGTCGTGGATGACACTGCGGATCTGTGGTCCAGTGAAAACTCCAGCTTCTAGCTTAGCATCTGTCAATATTCCTTTGAATTTATCCTTTAAATATTGGAAACCACTACCTTGATGATCCATACCCTTCACGAAATTTTTCATAAGGCCAAGTTTAATGTGAAGTGGTGGAAGATGTACTTTCTGAGGGTCAATAAGTGCTGGGTGTTTCACATTGTATTTACCAACAACATGTTCAGTTCTAGATGGCTAATCATGTTTTTTGTAGTGGTTCTTGTCATCTCTGCTGTTCCATAGACACAAAAAGCACATATGCTTTGTGTAGCCCAACTGTAACCCAAGAAGTAATGATACAACTTTAAGGTCGCCACAAATATTCCATGTGTGGTCCTTATATTTGATGAGTCTTAGCAGCAGTTTCATCGATTCATAAGTCTCATTAAGGCCAGTGGCATGTGCTACAGGTATTGAAGGTTTTTCATTGCCGTTGTGCAGTAATACAGCTTTAAGGCTAGCTTTACTAGAGTCAATGAACAGTCTCCATTCTTTTGGATCATAGCGACAGCCAATCCCTTGCATCAGACCACTGATATCGTGGCAGAAACAAACGTTTTCTTCCTGTAAGTAAAATGATGAAAACTGCAAATGGCGATGGCGGAAATGGGAAACTTTGGTGTTTGGTTGGAGAAGATTAAATTCTTGAAGTCTTGAACCAAGCAACTCTGCCTTTTCTTTTGGTAATTCCAAATCGCGCACTAAGTCATTTAACTCCGCTTGACTTAACAAATGTGAGGAAATATTTGCATCTGGAACATATATGCCATCTTTCCCTGTTTCTATATCACTAGCAGAATCTTCAGATGAACTGCTGTCTGTTATCGTTGCTGGTGGAACTGGTGGTGGATTTGTTTCATCATGTGGTACTGGTTTCATTGCTGATTCGCAGTTTGGGTACGTGATCTTTGATTTGTTTTTCTTTGTGAAACCAGCAATCTTTGTCAAACAAAAATAACAATCATTGAAGTGATTTTTCGGCTCACGCCAAACCATGGGGACTGAGAACGGCATAGCTTTTCTTTTACCATTCATCCAAGCTATTAACATTGCATTGCACTGTGCACAGCAAATATGTGGTGCCCAGTCCCTCTGTTGGTCTCCTAACTTACAGTCAAAATAACACTTGTAGGCAAGTTTAATCTTTGTTGTTATGTTTCTACGTTGTGGCTTAGGTGTATATTGTCCACAGACAAAGCAGAAGTTGTCTGGGTGATTTACACAAGCACGTCTATTTGATGCCATTTTTAATTACATACAATATCTGAAAAAACGTAGAAAGTAATTATTACGATGTGCAAAATAAAAAGAAATACACACCGTAGTACAAAACAAATGCTATAAAAACACAAGTCACCACAACCTGTCACTTGCTCATCAGCAGAGAGCTTCAACAACCGTTCTGCTTGACTGTCACGTAGCGACTGACCGTTGGGCCGTTGCCCGTTACTATGCTCTTGACTCAGTGTTGCCAACTCGGGCTAAATTTTATTTATCAAAATTGTTCGAATTTGTATATAGTTGGCAAAAAAAATTGCTTTAACCTTGAAAAGCAAGTTTCATATTACTGGCATTAAGCCGATTAAAACCAAAATCTGGACGTGGTAGAAAATTTTACTAAAAGTGATTTGCATTTTACACAAAATCTAGACGTGATAGAAAAAATCTAATTATAGATTTGAAATCAGCATACCGAAATTAGCTAGGAGCACCTATTTGGTCTTCTGTAACAAAATCTTTGTTGCCTAGTGTGCAATCAACAGGCATATATATGTACACACACACACACACATATATATATATATATATATATATATATATATATATATATATATATATATATATATATATATATATATATATATATATATATACAGTATATATATATATATACACACACACATGTATATGTTAAACACAGACACAAACTCAGAATGGTCCCCTGAGAAACTTATATGTTAAACACAGACCGTGCATGGAACAAGGAACTCTTCTGGGAAATTACAGCCACTATAGTTCCAATAAGTAATGATAAGTACAAGAATTTAAGTTTTTGGATCAAATTAGCAGCAGCTCCTTGAGTGGTGACTCAGATAAAAGAAAACAATATTGAAACCTCTGTGCTAAATTAAATTGACTATAAGGAACTTCCGTAGGTACTGTACAAGTGAAACTAAAGACACTCTTTTTCGTACCTTCAGCACTAATATATACGGGCAGCAACTGCTGGTGAACTATAAAAAAATTTGCTACACAACAGATCTTTCAGACTTCTACGTAATTTGCCCATGAGATGCTTAGCTTCGCAAATGCTTGCTAACCTCACTGTCTTGAGCTACCCGAAGGTAACAAGACATGCTCAATACAGTCTAATGTAAAAAGTTAACGAATCAGCCAACCCGATTGTCTGAGCTATTCATCAGTCCTGCCATATGTCCTCTAAGCTGTGGAGTTTATGGTATGAAAACGTTTGTCTGTAGCGCCACTTAACCTCGATATTGCTATTTTTCATTAATTGTAATCTATTCTTAGCACTTGAATTTTTATTGTAGTCTATTGTCAGTTTGTATTATTAATATTTGTCATAAGGACTACTAACGCTCCAATAATTTTTTTCAGTAACTCTCTTGTAACACTTTGCATGGGTAACTTTTTGAAATAAACAATATTTTCAGAGGAAAATTGAAACACACAAAGCGGCAAATAAAAAATTTAATAATGATGAAAATGAAAATGTTTGTTGGCAGACCACTGGGCAAATTACGTTCAAAAGTTATACGCAAGTCACGTTCAGAGTTACAGCACTGACCAAAAATATTGAATTCTTACCATACTAAATACACAACAAAAATTTGACTGTATATTTATCATCAAGGTGTCATCAAAATGTCATGTGAGCTTTCCAGGAATGATCAGCAAAAATATAATCCCTCACTTCATTACAGAGAATGAAAAAATATCATATTGGAAAGAAAGATAAAGATATTTGCTGTTATGATCAAGTTACGATCAAGAAAATCGAATCATAGCAATAATAATAATATAAGGACTCATTGCTACAAAATTTGCTATCAGCATTTATATGTGCGCATAAAATTTGTGCGGATAAAATATGTGCGCATAAAATATGTGCACATAAAATATTCTTCGCCAAAAACTAATTTATACGAAAGGGGTGTTTAATTTTTTCCAGATATATATATACACATACTGCATTGCATATATCGTGGTCAATTTCCATTGACCACGTTGGCAGTATAATGACTGCAAGTTAAGATATTTAAATAAATGATTACTAGAAGCTGGAGGTCACCAGATGTGTACATATCTAATAAATAATGTTACTAATGAAGAAAATGAATAGAGTAAGTTTTCTTCCTATATTAAAACAAAACACTGAATGATGAAAGTGACATTAATGTTTCAATTAATGTCGTGCAGTGAATGACGTTATAATGCTTAATAAATTGCTTGGTAGGATAAGAAAAAGGAACAGAAGCATGGTAGTTAATTAGTAATTGGCGAAAAATAATTCAGTGCGAATGAAAGAAATTTTGATTATTAATTAAGTTAATGAAATAACATACGCCCGTGGAGGGCGGCCTTTGATTGCGTCTGACGTGGTGCGTGGTGCCAACCTGATTGAAGGTTGCTTGCGAGGGAGTTTCAACTGAAGGTGCGATGTGACGTCATCTTGGTCGCGGATCTGTGTTGATGGACCAATTGGCTTCTTGTGAAGGCAAATATCGCTGTTCTTAGAAATTGTTGAAGGAGGTAAAAAGAGGATCCTCGAAAGTTTCTAACGATGTCGCTGTAGGTAAAGTCAGTCCTTCGCCAGAGAGCGGAGTAAACGATACAAAACAAAGTCGAGATCTTGGAAAGGAAAAGCATTTCCCACAATTTCCATTGCATATAATTTGGCTTATGAGTCTGACAAAACATTGTATTGATAGAAACTAAATATTCTCTGAATGAGAACATTTTCTGCTCCTAAAAATTTTGCGTCTATTGATCTATTGTTGCTAACATTTAATTTGTTAAAACTGTTTAGTTTTAAGATGTTGCGCCTTTATGAAAACGAGAAAGTATGAGAGTGTTTGTGTCTATTATTTGGAAGTATTCACAAATGTGTTTTATATTTCTCCTGAGGGTTATTTACAAAAAGCCTTCGCGTGGCCTCATATTCCATGCCATGTTATAATGAAAGAAAGAAAGAAAAATTTATGAGTAAAATGGTAAGAAACGCAGACTCAGGATTTTTTTCTCTTTGTAAGTTTAAATTATATATAAGCAGAAATTTGAATATTTTGTGCTTAGTTTGATGTATGTAAATTTTGAGACAGGTTTTCATCTAAGTTTAGACTAAATAATTTAACTCCCGTTCTTCTAAACACACTATTATTATACTGTTTTTACGGATTCTGTATTCATGATTTCAGTCATGCAAGATTTGAAACTTTGTGAAATCTACTAATACTTTATAAGAACAAGCTCCAGATATCTATTCATTTTGTTTCCACTAGAGTTCATAATGTAATTGGATTAATTAACCCTAGAAAGCCAGCGTGGCCTATTACAATAATAATGCATTTGTTTTTCTGGAAATGATGTCTTTTATTGTACGCAAGTTTTTATTTTATTGTTTATTAACAATAAATTGTTTAATTTAACCTATAAATGTAATTTTTATTATGAAGTTATGTTAACCCAACATTGGTCGCTATGTGTGCAGTCCCACAATGTCCTTTTAGGGTTAAATAGGCTTTTTATGTGCTTATTTTGCAGATGAAGTTTTTATGGTTCAGAGATAAACATTAACATGAATTAAGATTAGTTCACTCTGAACGTTACTCCACTTTCTTAGTCACACAAAATACTTTCATTTCGATACACTGATGATTTAAAACCGGCGCAGGATATTTTTTCCTCTCATTTTATAGAGATACGAAGGTTGTGAGTTATATAATTCAATGTTTCACTTGAGAGGTTATAGATGCCTTTCAAAAGTCGAGGAACATTATGATTATATGTTTTCATTGTTTGTACTTTATAAGCATTTTCGGAAAGAATCTACTAGTACATAGGTAATGAATAATTTCTGGTGCGCCCATTTTAATATGATTTACTTAGAATAGCATAATTGGTTACAAGTTTAAGGGCTCCCTTGTGGCTTTCTTCACATTTATAACCGTTCAATATACTGTACATAAGTTACTGACACATTTTAGCCCGGTTGCACGCACTTTGTTTAACTACTGTAGTTTAAAGAGGATCGTGATAATATCAGCGATTTTCAGATTTTAGCAGTTGTGATATTAACTTGGAAGAAATAATATGTATTGTACCACTTTTCTTTAGATTTTAATTTTCTCGTTCAACTATGGACAATAGTGGTTAAACTTTTCGTGTCGTTTTAACAAAGATATCGAATCTTTTAATTAATTTTTAAATAAATACATTTCATTTAAGTTCAGTTCTTTATATTTAAGAATTTGTTTGGCATGTTTACAGTGGTCTTTTGAGTCATTTTATTTCTTCTACCTTGTTTTCCTTCTCGTTTGACTTGTAGATGAATGTTTGTTTAGGTCTATTCTCAAGTTTGTTTTTTCGGATCACCTGAAGAACAAGGCCCCAGCCTTCTTTACTTAACTTTATAAGGTTAACTAACGAAAATATCACGACCTAACCTAACCAATCGTTAAGGGCGTACAGTTGACCTAACGATTGGTTAGGTTAGGTCGTGATATTTTCGTTAGTTAGCCTTTAAGGCTAACTAGATAAGGCTGGGGATCCTGATCTTCAGGTGATCCTATAAGGCTAACTAACGAAGGCTGGGGGCCCTGATCTTCAGGTGGTCCGGTTAAGGTCAGAGAAATTTGTGTGCGTTAGTTTTTTATTTATTATTATGTCGCTGTTATTTGTCAATATTAAACCCACACCTCCTTTCTAGTCGCTTCATAGATTTCTCGGTAAGTGCATAATGCTCCATAACATCTAATAGCTTTATTGTCTGGATTCTATCATCTTTTGTAATGTTACCATAGAACTTTTAAACATGTATGACTTCCTCATTTTTCTTCCATCACAGAAAATAAAGACTTCCCGCAACATTCTATACGTAGAAATATTATCTTCTGTTGTCTCAAATCACTCAAAAAAAGAAGTTTGAAGACCATTTCTTCTATCTAAAGAAGTTACGGTATGTATCATTAAAAGAAGTTTAATTTTGCCTAAAAGCCTCCAGGCTTCCAAAATTCAGAGCTGGGCACTTGCGGCATATTTTGCGGTACTGCGGTACTGCGGTACTACCAAACTACCAAACCGGTACCAAACCGGTACGCGGAAATTTGAATGAGGTAGCGGTACTGCGGTACTTTCAGCGATCCTTTGCGGTACTGCGTTATGCGGTCCCGGTTTGGTAGTTTGGTAGTACCGCAGTACCGCAGTACCGCAAAATATGCCGCAAGTGCCCAGCTCTGCTTCCAATGCCATATTCAGATGAGAGTACTGTGAATATATTAGTCATAAAAAATATCTAAAAATTTTAAAACTCCATCACTTCTATTCTTTTCTGAATAAATTTTGCATTTGAATTTCAGTTATACCATCTGAGAAGAAGCTTTGATACCCAGAAGGAAAAACTTCCTCTAGAATGCACCCTCAAAAGGAAGTTGGAAGTTCCAAATTCAGGAGGTTTTGTTTTGAGTGATGTTATGAATGGAAAGTTAAAATCCTTACAAATTAAAATATTTGGTGCTGGGATTTTAAGTGATTTTAGCAGGTTCTCTATTTCATTTATAACGGATCGGAATTCACTTTCTATGGTGTTTGGTGGTATGTACACGTTCATAATGATTAGGGTCAGTTCTTACACAGCTACACAAGGTTTGTACACTGACCATGCAGGCTGCATTGGCTAGAAAAGGAGGAGGATGTTGCATTTACTTGAAAAATACATACATATGCGAAATGAACGTAAGCAAACCAAACAGCACAGTGGAAATTATTGTTTTAGAAGTAAAGTAGGTTTGACCTGTTATTTATCTTTCTTTTCTTTGAGTACTCTTAATGTGAAAATAAGTGCACTCCATGTTCAAACATTTTTCCTCCCAAACTGAGTGTCTGCACACAGAAGGGTGGAAATAGAACCAGATTGTTCTGTATCTGCAAGTTCCATTCTTCATCAGAAATGGAAGGGTGGTTAAATATGCATCTGGTACCATATTTACAGGAATCAGTTTTGTAATACTCACAGATGGTCCGTTTTTTGGGTTCTTTACGTTTGAGACTTACCTTTCTGGAAATTGTGCGATAAACAGTATTGTGAAAATTAATTGTACCACTCGTAAAACGAGTGGCGCATATAATTTGGACAGTACTGTATAACCACAACTGGTTGTCCATTTTGGGTCAAAATGAGTTAAGTCCACCACTTAACTTGTTCTTGAGTGTAGTTTCTCTGCCAGAGGTGTTTATTTCCAAAACCAAAGCAATATAATTTGAAAAGTTCATTCAATATGCTTCCCTTTCTGATCTGAAACTTTAAAATTAATTTTTCTCAAGACCATGATTTTGAACATAACCAGTTCTGGTTATCAGCCTTCGATATATATATATATATGGGGAAGCCCCTCGGTGGTGTAGTGGTTAACGTTGCTGACTACGAGTCCATCGGCCCCGGGTTCGAGACCCGGTGACGGCAGCCGGCGCGCAGCAAAACCCAGCTGTTCATTCTTCCACACAATAAAGAAAGTGGTTGGTAGATAAATGGGTACCTTAGGTGTTCTAATGGTTAAGAAGCTGGGCTGCTGGTGGGGCGTGGTTCGGATTCCACGTTAAACTGTAGGTCTAAGGTGGAGTGAAAAGCTTGACCTTCGTCAGAATGAACAATTCGGAAGCTAACCAAAGTTTATATATATATATATGTGTATATATATACTGTGTATATATATATATATATATATATATATATATATATATATGGTGTGTATATATATACTGTGTATATATATATATATATATATATATATATATATATATATATACACCCTTCTTCCCAGACTAATAAGAGGACTAACGAGGGTTGGGAGTTGGGGTAAAAACTAGGAATGTCACGGGTACCCGACTCGATCGGGTAATGTAGTACTCGATGATACCCCACCCGATCGGGTAATGTACTACTCGATGATACCCGACCCGATCGGGTAATTGCTAAAAAATTGGGTACGGGTAGTAAAAACCAAATTCTAATTTAATTTTAATTTTATTGCTTTGCAGGTTTTCTTGATATTTTTGTATAATATTTTTTAACAAAACATTCAAAATGGCAAGTCGTAGTATGGTTTGGGACTATTTTGTCATTGATAAATTAGATAATAGTAAAGCCAAGTGCTTGAACTGCACACAGTTAATAAGTCGCGGTACTAAACCAACAAATTTTGGAACGTCTTCAATACCCGATCGGGTACCCGTACCCGATCGCGTATTACATTTCGGGTACCAGTACCCGATTACTCGGTAAAAGCGCTATCCGTTGCATCCCTAGTAAAAACCCACAGTCAGTTAATATTTCCCGCGAATCTTTCTACGGTCCTTAGTGGGGGCTATTAGCTCATGATCCCTCTCGCTTGGAAAGACGTCTACACTTTGGTGTGTCGATTTTTTCCTGGGTTATTTGCGTATTTGGTCGCCCCATCTTTTAACGGATGAATACTCTCTTTACATTGCATTTTTCTCTCCGCAAGGAAAGAAAATGAGGTTTCAGTCGTGTGGAGTGAAAAAAATGCGAAGGGGTAGGTCAGCGGGAACATGCATAGAAAAGAAGGAGTGGAGACGTTGATGAAAGAGGAACAGTATGAGTAAATTGGTAAGTTCTTCTTGTATGTGTTTGTGTGTGAGTAAAGTTTAGATTAAAGAAGGTAAAGGAGAGGTTATGTTATGTGTTTTTTTTGTATATGCTCCAAAGACGTACTCTGAATATCGGAAATAAATACTGAGGTAAATTAATAAAATGTAATTATGTTAGTTAAAAATATTACTAAAAATAAGCGTTCACTATGTAACACTATTTAGTTTAATATAGAGTAAACACATCATATAATAGCATAATCAAGTGTATACAATTCCACAATTATAGGTGTATCTGTTACCTATTAAGGTATATCTATTCATAATACATGTACCAATTAAGAAACCATATTAATACTATCTAACATGTAATACAATGATAATACAGGGTGGGAGAAAAGTCTTTAAGGATTTTATACGTACAACTATTTAGTTAACAACATTATACAGACAAATGTTCACATGATCAAACAAATCAAAACGTCTATAAGAATTTTACTCGTACAAATATTTTGTTAAATTGTAATTTAATCTTCAAAGAGTTCTCTATCCGCCATAATAAATTTGTGGATTCTCTCTGTGAAACTCTTCATTGTTCTGAACATATCGCGTGGGATCCTTTTCAGTTGTTCATCTATTCTGCATTCACAGTTGGATGGATGAAACCAGGAGTGGAGAGTTTGTCACGCAAATAAGCTCAAAGCCACAAATCACATGGAGGTAAATCAGTTGATCTGGCTGGCCACTCGATGGAACCTCGCCGTCGAAGCCATCTTCCTTCAATGTTCATATCCAGAACCTGACGGGCAGCTGCAGAGTAATGTGGTGACGTCCTATCATGTTGATGAAGCCAATTCCTGCCAACGCAGAATGTGGCAACTGTGGCAAAACTTTGTCTCTCACTACCGGCAATAGCGTATTCCATCAGTCGTATCTCTCGATATGTCAAAGGAAACCAGTCCTAAATAACCAATGCACGCCAAAACTGTTAATGTAGTAGTTTTAACACGTTTACCCAATCAGATTTTGGGAAATTTTTCGCCCAGTAGCGAACATTGTGTTTGTTTCCTTTACTCGTTAAACCGAACACACATTCATCTGAAAATTTGATCTTTCGAAGGAAATCTGGATCACTGTTGAAGTTTTGTTGTATTGTTTCAGCAAACTGCAGCCGTCTATCAGAATCATCGTCGTATATGAGCTGAGAGTAAATGGGTTTGTACTCGTGGTACTCCTGTGATTTCAATATTTTTGCTACTGAAAATTTGGAAATATCCAATTCCTGTGCGACTTTTCTCACTGAAGTTGTGGGATCGACTTGAAAAGTGGCGAGAACATTTTCTTTGTTGTTGTCTCCTGTCGCCGTTAATGGCCTTCCGCTTCTTGGACGATCTTTTACCATACTCCCTGTTGCGAAAAGTTTGAGCTTCCATTATCGAATAGTGGTTGCATCTGGTGGTGGTTTATTATATTTTTCTTGAAATAAACAAACTCTTTTCACAATTATTATAAGAAATAGCCCACGATACAAGATACACTTTTTCTTCATTGCTGTATTCCATCATCACTGACATGGTGCTGAGAGGGGCCTAGGGCCATTCCTGGCCTTGTTTAGTTGCTTTGAAAAGTATTGCATACACTGCAGTGATATCATTGGAATTCATTTGTTATTAACAAATTATTTTTGTGTATAAAATCCTTAAAGACTTTTCTCTCACACTCTATATATTTAATTAATTACATAATGACTCAATTTCTTTATTTGTTCACTTAGTTTATTACTTTAATTACTCTACTTCTCGTTTTCATTATGCAACACTACAAAAATCTTCCTTATATAGCAATTGTATAAGACCGATTTGCATAATAATTGCATCTAATCGGAAGTAACTCCTTTTGTGCTCCCTCAACCTTTCAAGTAAAAAACATTAGAATTTTATTTAAAATTTTAATTTCGATTTATAATTTTGGGGTTTTGTTCAGCTATAGAAGAAATTATATGATTAGATTATCCCCTCACTTGAAACCCTTCTCCATCAAAATTCGATTATAAAATAGCCCACCCCATCGTTATCAGTAGGACATCAGGCAGCATCTGAGAACTGATTTTGTAAGTACTACGCTTGACAAATAAATTTAAAGAATTTCTGAACTCTTCTTTCAACTCATCATTTTAACTTTTCTATATATATGTCTCAAAAATATGAAATTACTTCTTAATTCTTACTTGGTACTAAACCAGTATTGCCCTTTGCCATCACTCGACTTTTACCTTGTGAATATTGAGTCGTAGAATTAGTCAAAGCCTGCAGAGACGACACTTCATTCCTTTACGAGTGTGATTTACTGTCCAAGCTATCTTTAATTTCAGGGTTACATGGTCTACTCCAGATATTTTCAATGTCTGACAGCCAGCAGTGTTTCCAGTGTTGTCTGGTGCTTCTAGCATACCACCAATGGCACTAGGTTAACTTTTATTCATCCGAAAGCCAGAATAATATGTGTGTGTATATATATATATGAAAATTATTTCACGAAAGTAACACGTGAATAATATTTATGATGAAAATAACCACGAAGGAAAAAAGAAACAGAATGGTGCTCAAGCGCTTTCGTCTAATGACATCCTCAGGAACACTGAAATAAATAACAAGTTCGAGACTATATATAGGTCAGCAAAGAAAATTAAAAATTAAAAAAAAAATTGTAGGAGGAGCATACAAATTTATAAGGAAAAGCTTCCAGAGTTGTAGCACTTTGCCCTTTTTGTCTAAATCCATTCTGAACGAATTCAAAACAACAGGATTAAGCGAAAAAAGGCCCCGGCTAATGTTGAAATTATTTGTAGGTTGAATAATGGCAGACTCAAAATATTTCTATTAACAATGTTGCTTGAGTGAAACAAAATTGAAGCATTATTCCAATCATTACAGTGGGATAACTCTGACAAATGGACAAAAAGGGCACTGAACGACTGTCCCGTTCTAACGAAATATTAATGCTGTTTTACACGCGTGTGTAAATCCTTTCCCCTCTGTAAATTGTAAAAGGAATCACATTGTTTACAACCAATTTTATAGATAATGCCTCAATTATTGGTAGAGCTATTTTTTACTATATGTTTCACAATATTGTCATATGAAAATACTACACTAATATTCAAAAGTTTAAGTACATTAGCAATGCCTAAAAGGCCTGGGAAAAATGGAAGTACTAAAATATTCTTCGACAAAGTGCGAGAGTTATTATTCACACGATAGAAAGTTCGTTTTACCTCGTTAAGACAAGATTCCAAAAAGTAGGTGGGTAACACAAATCACTTCCAATAGTGTTGATTTTTTCTAATTCGGCATCCATGTATTCCGGACTGGCGATCCTAAGAGCGCGGAGAAACATTGAAGAAAGTATGGCTTTCTTGATGGGGGGTGTCATGTCCGGAGTAAAAGTGTACGTAGAACATATTGTTTGTTTTTTTCTGATAAATACTAAACTTAAAACCTGGGCTTTCCCTATGTACGCACACGTCCAAAAACGGGATTGAGTTGTTTTGTTCCACTTCTAAAGTAAACTTAATGGGGGGGACTTTATTATTTAACTGAAGGAGGAAGTCATCCAGGTGACGCTTCATGGGTCAGATACACAAAATATCGTCGACGTACGGCAACCATGGGATGCCCATCCCCAGGATTCTCGGAATGTAAGTGATTTTGAAAAACTCCATACAAATATTGGAGAGGAGGGGCGACAGGGGATTACCCATGGCCATCCCAAAAACCTGTTGATAATATTCGCCATTGAAAGTGAATTTACAGTCTTTGATGCAAAGTTTAATGAGCTCCAAAACGATGTGTGGAGGTAGTGGCAGGTCATAATTATGTAATTCTCGGAAGAGAAAGTCAAGCATATCATCAATCGGCACTTTTGTAAGTCGAAACTGGTCAATCTATCGTTGGTTTCAGTGCGTATATTATTCAGTTTTTCAGTAAGGTCCGTGGAATTTTTTACATGTGAATCAGAGATAGTTCCGAGGATGGGAGACAAGACTTTAACAAGCCATTTGGAGAGTTTATAGGTGATAGAACCCACGGAGCTAATAATAGGGCGCATAGGGTTGCCAGGTTTGTGGGTTTTAATAAGACCGTAAAGGTAGGGAAGAGAAGGCGAAGTGGACGTGAAAAGCGGAATTAAGTCCTTATGATTTTTGAGAATGCGTTTCAAGCCACTATTGAATGATTTGATGACGTCATCCTGCAGGTTGTTCCTCAGCTTTCTGTATGTGGCGGGGTCCTGGAGAAGCTCGTTCATCTTTCTAATGTATTCCGCTTTGTCCATAATAACTATGATGTTAGCATTATCTGCTTTAGTAATATGGAGCTCACCATCTGTTTTTAATTGTAAGAGGCTATTGCGGAAACGTTTAGGAAGGTCTTCTTCGTAAGTGCTATTCGCAGCACTATAGACAAAGCTTTTAGCTATGTTAACCAAAGACTGAGGAAGCGTACACTGTTTTTCAAAACAAGCAAGACTAAAACAAATTTGTAAAGCAAAAGGTTTTTTAACAATAAAGAAGGACATACCAAATCCAAGGGCATTTATTGCATCACCGCTAATGTTTTTCGAAGAAAGATTCAAAACACATTTTGAGCTTGCTTTTTTACTCCACTGACTGTTTCGAATGAGACTTTTAATTTTGCGATCCAAAATGTTACGAAGTGAAGAAGTTCTCCTACGCAACTCGTTGTAAATTTCATCAAACAAAGGTTGGATACACGGTTGGGGGATGACGGTCATAAAATTACGTTTGGTAATGCATAAATTTTTGAAGGCGGACCACTCATTTTGTCTGGTGACTTCAATATGTTTCTTTAAAAATAATCTGCTGAAGCTGTTGAACAGATGGTCGGCAATTTGTCTGAGGCGTCATCCCCCAACAGTGGATCCAACTTTTGTTTGATGAAATTTACAACGAGTTGTGTAGGAAAACTTCTTTACTTCGTGACACTTTGGATCGCAAAATTAAAAGTCTCATTCGAAATAAATAACGCTTCAATTTTGTTTCACTCAAGCAACATTGCTAATAGAAATATTCTTGAGTCTGCCATTATTCAACTTACAAATAATTTCATCATTAGCCAGGGCCCTTTTTCGCTTGATCCTGTTGTTTTGAATTCGTTCAGAACGGATTTAGACAAGAGGGCAAAGTGCTAAAACTCTGGTAGCTTTTCCTTATAAATTTTTATGCTCCTCCTACAATTTTTTTTTGTGACCTATATACAGTCTCGAACTTGTTACTTATTTCTGTTCTTGAGGATGTCATTAGACGAAAGCGCTTGAGCACCATTCTGTTTCCTTTTTCCTGCGTAGTTATTTCATCATATATATATATATATATATATATATATATATATTATTTATATACTGTATATATATATATATATATATATATATATATTAGGGTGTCCCAATTTTGTTTCTTAACACGACCTGACCATCGTGTCATGCCCGGATGTGGTTTGGGCTAAAGCATTGGCTGTGTGATTTTCAACTCGATCAGATGAATTTAGAGGTCCCGACGTTTGATGACTTTGTTTTGGTTTTCAGAATTGATCATTATGACGTTGACAAGATCAAACATCAAGTTGTGGCTTCTTGAGAGGTCTCCGATAGCAGAGCTGGCTAAATCTCGATTACCAAGTAATATACGTGTTGCTCCTTTTCTTCTACCATCGCCGCGACCAAAAGAAGACAGATTCCAACAGTGTCAAGGCTGTAATATCGGCTGTATTAGAAATCTAGGCTAGAGCCAACTCGAATCTGGCAACAACCTCCGTTCATGCCTCGACTAAACTGAAAGCTTTGGTTCAGAGGTATCGAAATTTGCATAAAAACAAGAACAAGACTGGAATGACTTACAATATGCAGCGGGATGTATTCTTGGCTGATATGGAGGATATTTTTGATGTCGCCCGCTCAGACGTTCTGGATCGGGGAGATATCCCTCTTGAAGACAAGGAATTCCTCATTTCCCAAAGGGCAGATCGACATACTAGTTACATGGGATGTGAAGATAGAAAATATAATGCAGCCACAATGAAAAGACAGGAAAGGGAAAGAGCTCTTGAGCGGGCACACCGGCGTCAAACGGAGGAGGCTCTAGCTGTAGGAGTCACAGAAGAGGCTACCGACAGCAGTTCTAGCATCGTCAGCTGACAGTGGAAACGAAGCCGTCACTTGTGGACTTAAAACTTCGAAAGCTCCCAAACATGACAGACTAAAAGAAAGTCTGAGTGATCTTGACCTGGCAGCAACTTGGGATCGCGAGGGCCTTTCTGTTCGACAGGCAACATCAGCGTTCGCTGCGACTGCAAATCCCTAGCTCTCGGTCCTGACAGTGTTCCATCAAAGAGCACGGTTCACCGCTTCCGACAAAAGGCCCGTACAATGATAGGGACCAATGTTATTGGCCACCTCGAGCAGCTTCCACCTCGACTGCAGATCCACTGGGACACAAAGATACTCACTGACATCGAACAGGAGGGTAAGTCAGTCGATCGGATTGCTGTTGTGGTGACTGGGGATGGTGTGGAAGAGCTATTAGGAGCACCGAAAATAATAGACGGCACAGGACAGCAAATGGCAAGCGCAGTCCATCAAGCGCTCACCCTAGTCGGAATTGAGGGACAAGATCATAGGCATGGTGTTTGACACGACGGCATCAAACACAGGGATAGTGCAAGGTGCGTGTGCGCGTTGGAAGCGGCATTGGGAAGATCTCTTTTATGGTTTGCTTGCCGTCATCACGTTCACGAAGTGATTCTCAAGGATGTCTTCGTCGTGGCCTAGGAACACCACCAAGTCCTCAAATCCCACTTTTCAGGAGATTCAAGGAGGCCTGGCCATCAATGAACCACTGTCAGTTGGATGCATTTGACAAGGACGAGGTGGCTAAAGCCTTCATAAATGACAATGCTTGCCTTTCACATATGCGACTTGAGGTAATAGACTATCTCCGCGATGCCCGAAGAAGTGGTAATCATCCTCGAGAGGATTATGAAGAACTTCTTCGACTGAGCCTCTTGTACCTCGGAGACGACGTAGGACGTTACAAGCTTCGGCCTCCAGGGGCTTACCATCAGGCCAGATGGATGGCAAAGCTATTTACTGCCTGAAAATAGCATTACTGCAGTCCCAGTTCTCCGAACTTCGTCTCCAAGAACTGCAAGGGGTTCGCCGTATGGCTCTCTTCGTGAGCCTTGTATACGTGCGTCACTGGCACGAGGCTCCCATCGCCATCAAATCTCCCAAAAATGACGTTAGGCTGTGCAATCTTCTTGTAGGTTACCCTGACAAGGACGTTGGAAACACAGCTTACCGGGCTGTGCTCCGTCATCTGTGGTATATCTCGGAGGACTTAATCTGTCTTGCACTGTTTGATGACAGAGTTGACGACAATGAAAAGCGTAACATGACGGCTAACCTGAAAAAGCGCCCTGGGAAAGGACTCAAACGGGTCCAAGGCAAGGGACTGCAAGTGGATGGCCGTTTAAGTCCGTGGGTCTTAAACGGCCACCACACTCTTCCAGTTTCTCCAAGTTGAGCCCACGTTCCTCACCAAAGACCCTGAAACATGGCCTACTGACGAAAACTACCGTCTGGCAAAGAGCCGAGCTGCAGAACTGATGGTGGTCAATGATGCAGCAGAGCGAGGCATCACCCTCATTGAGAAATACACAAGCAAACCTCTGTACCGTGATGAAGAAGACCTCCAGTTCCTCCTTCGAACTGTCCACTCACACCGACGGAATGTGAGCCGGAAGGGAACAAAAACGGATCTCATGAAACACGTGTTTAGTTAAAATGCATAAATGTGATGCTTTGAAATTGTTGTTTGTGTGTTAAGATTAAAATACATGTTTATTTTGTATAATCATCTTTGTGATGGAACTTTTGAGAGAAATATTTCAGTTAATTTGCCTTTCAGTTAAGAAGAGAAATAAAGTGTTCAAAGCTCGGGACCTTTAAATTTTCTTCGATCTCTCTGAAATTTTACAGGAAGACTTCTAATGGGAAACATCAAAAAAGCACAACACGAGCGGATTTGTATCCCGAAAAAACATTTGGCCCCCTATGAGTTTGGGACACCCTAATATATATATATATATATACACAAATTCAGAATGGTTCCCTGAGACAATTATATGTTAAACACAGACCGTGCATGGAACAAGGAATTTTCCCAGAAGAGTTCCTTGTTCCATGCACGGTCTGTGTTTAACATATATATATATATATATATATATATATATTATATATATATATATAAAATAATATATATATATATATATATATATATATATATATATATATATATATATATAAATATATATGTATATATATAAAGTATTCAGTTGTGAGGAAAAACTAATTGATACTCTTATAAGGTGTCCTCTCGGGATAAGATGATTAGTTTCTTCAGCAAATATCATGTCAAGCTCAGAAAATTTCTCCAATCTTGGAGTCCTTATCCAAATTCCTTAATATACTGTCATAGAAGGAGTATGAAGTAATTAAGACATTAATTTACTATTTTAAAAATCTTGCGGAAGAAACTGACAACGATGCCTCTATATATCTGGTAGCGTGAAATAAGCGTACTCTATTTAAGGCGCTGTCATTCCACTTTATTTCTAAAAGTAATAAGAAGCATAGTACGTTTATTTCATAAAGATTTTAGTGAGATATTACAGGTGGAGGTCAAGTTATAAAAGTTCCGAAATAGTATCGTTTAAAAGAATGAAAATGTTCAAGAATGAGCTCTAAGATATGAACAGGTACTGTATGTTCTCTGATAGAGGAATTTGCTCTTATTTTATTTTTCATTCTTAAAAAAACCCCTTTTCAATTAAAAACGCTAATTTGGAACTTTCATAACTTGACTTCTACTTCTGATATCTTAATAAAATTTTTATGCAATAAACTTAGTGTTCTGAAATAAATGAAAGCGGAATGACAGTGTCCTAAATGGACGACGTTTATTTAGGTTCACCCAGTATATATATATATTATATATATAATATATTATATATATTATATATATGAGACCGAAATTATAAAGCTATATATATAAAATTTGAAAGGGTAAAAAAGCTAAAAACCAAATAAGCTCTCCCGAGAGTTTAAGCTTCCTTCCTTCAGATGATGATTAAAAATTAAAGCAAAAGGGAATGCGAGAAGGGGGAGGAACAGACAGCAAAGTTTCTACATACACATTTGATTAAAAAATGAGAAAATGCGTTTCTTTGCCCCTTCTTCTCAATTTGTCACGTTGTATAACACCAAAATAATTGCAGTTTATACTATTTTCCCTGATCTTCGAAATCTATGCAAATTATTTAAGAAACAAAATCTTAGTGTTTTATTTATACTATACTGTCTCTGTTGAACTAAAGGAAGTAGTAAATGCTACATGTTTTTGTAAGTCATCAAAATATCTAATCAAAATAAATGAAACACGCTTATTGATACTTAGTTTATCAGACTGGTAAGGAACATAATCATACCTTTCTTTTCCTTGTGTTTTCATCAGTTATTAGGTCTACTTTCTTTTTTTATAGTGAACTGGTGCAGTTTCCACAAATGATAAGAATAATGCCAATGACGATTTTATGTTAAGTACATTTTATATAGTAATATTATACAATCGAATAACATTTGTTATTGCATTTGGCACGCGTTTTGAATAAATCAAAGGTTTTATAACCGTAAAATCTGAGCTGCTTTGTAATATCTTTTCTCATTTTTGTGGGAACTGTAC
Organism: Bathynomus jamesi; assembly: GCA_023014485.1. Taxonomy (NCBI): domain Eukaryota; kingdom Metazoa; phylum Arthropoda; class Malacostraca; order Isopoda; family Cirolanidae; genus Bathynomus; species Bathynomus jamesi. The sequence continues at coordinate 1,045,371 of JAJOZX010000270.1, read as the reverse complement.
CAGTTGTGAGGCTCTGGTTCGCTACCGAATTATGGCTTCTGGATTGGGTTAAGTTGGCCGCTTACCCTGTTAATGAGAATGATGATCCTTGAGGCACACTCACCCCTGAGCTTCCTGGTTGTTACCTTTATAATTAAATCCTTCGCTATTATCGATATTATACGTATCTTAACATATAATTTTAAATAAAGTATTTTTTTATATTTGAAAATTGGAGAAAAGCAAGTTGTACACATTAACGATAATTATGTAAAGAAAAGTTCTAAAAAGTAAATAAGTAAAAATCAAGCAAACCAACTTATGCTAATAATATAGCATCAAACTCAAACAGTAAATCAGAGCAGTTCCAAATATGTAATAAGAAAAATACTAGGTAATTCCGCCAGATAATGATGATGATGAACAAGAAACAAGAATAACAGTGTCAATATCTTTAATAGCGAAGAAAATGAAAAATCTTAATGCGCTGAAGGATATTTTGATAAACTGAGATCGAATGAGTCCCATCGGCCACGGGATATGCCTCCTCACTTATTAAAAGAAAATCAAGTAAGCAGATCATCCATCCACCGCATAAAGTTTTTGATAAATTGCTCTTTCAAGCGACAGTTAATTCTTTCTGACTGGAAAACTGCAAACGTTGCACTATTTTCCAAAAAGGCGATGAGAAGAAAGCGGAAAACTTTGAAAGTAAAAGTAAAGTTTCAGACTAACTTGTATGAGGAGATAAATTGGTGGATCATTAAGAAAGAAGGAAATAAACTCAGAACAGGAGCACAACAAGGTTTCAGACGGAGTAGATCGTGTTTAATCAACGTTATTTGAATTTTTGTTAGCGAAATAATATCTACTTTCATAATAATTTATCTCATTTTCTAAACGACTTTCAGCAAAGTTCCCCATAAAAGACTAATCAACAAAATTAAGCCCCCTTCGAATGTCTGCAGACATATGCAGTTGAAAAGCAATTAGACGAGTAATATAACGTAAAAATAATTTAGAATTCAAAATTCTTTGTTCAAAAAAGCATATAAACTTACATAAAATTTTACAATAGTTTCAGTATTTTTCAATACAACTGAGATACCTCATACGACATTTATATACTTAAGTATTCTAATCCAAATATACCATTATGAATTGAAGCATGGAAGATTTTCAGGCAAAATTGATGAGATTCGGTTCGCTTATTACGGAAGAGAAATGAAATACCAAATAATAATAATAATAATAATATAATAATAATAATAAAAATAATTTACATTTTCACTGAACTTTGATTACTTTCTTTTAAATATATAAATGACATTTTATTTAAAATTAATAATGTTACATGCCAGCTATGTAAAAGCAGCAACAGTAACAACGATAGTAAAGAAAAGTGGAAAATTTGAAGAAATAGCTGGCATGCAACATTATTAATTTTAAATAAAATGTCATTTGTATATTTAAAATAAAGTAATCAAAGTTCAATGAAAATGTAAATAAATTATAAAGAGCTGAAATCGGATATGACATTTGTGGGAAGCATGTTTTAGATAATTAGAAAATAAATACTTAATTATCATTTTATATATATACTAGCGGAGCGACTAGGCTTTTGCCGGGTGGATGTTGAACGCTATATATATATATATATATATATATATATACACAGTATATGCCCGGTTAGGTCAACTGAATGCCCGGTTAGATTAATTGAATGCCCGGTTAGGTCAACTGAATGCCGATTAAGTTAATTAAATGCCCGGTTAGGTCAACTGAATGCCCGATTAGATTAAATGAATACCCAGGTAGGTTAATTGAATGCCCGGTTAGGTTAATTGTACGCCCTTGACGATTGGTTAGGTTGAGTCGTGATATTTTCGTTAAAGCTAACGAAAATATCACGACTTAACATAACCAATCGTCAAGGGCGTACAGATGACCTAACCTGGCATTCAATGAACCTAATCGGGTATTAAATAGTTTTACCATAGGTTTCGATATATATATATATATATGAAAATTATTTCACGAAAGTAACACGTGAAAAATATTTATGATGAATAAAACCACGAAGGAAAGGAAACCAAAATGGTGCTCAAGCGCTTTCGTCTAATGACATCCTCAGGAACACTGAAGTACATAAAAGGATTACAGCCTATATATACGTTACAGAAAGAAAAAATAAATAAATAAATAAATAACATACATACATACATACACATATATATATATATATATATATATATACACATACATACCTTACCTTACAACCTTATATATATATATACAATAAACGGAGAAGTAAAAATAAAAATTAAAAATTATTAAAGGATTAACAGAGAGGCATACAGATTTGTAAGGAAAAACATCGATTTTTAGCACAAGATCAAATGAATTATAAAAATACAAATTTATACTGGAAATCTTCCCGGGTTTTAACACTTTGCCTTTCATGGTCAAGTTTCGATATATATAAAAATAAAATGAAAATTAAAAGTTAATAAAGTAGCATACAAGTTTACCAAAGATTTAGCGTTCTACCCTTCTTATCTAAATCTGTTTTGAAGGAATTCAAAACAACAGGATCGAGTTGAAAAAGACCTTTGCTTCTGTTGAAGTTATTTGAAAGTTGGATAATGGCAGACTCAAGAATATTTCTATTAACAATGTTGCTAGAGTGGAATAAAACTGAAGCATTATTCCAATCAATACAGTGGGATAACTCTGACAAATGGACAAAAAGGGCACTGGACAACTGTCCTGTTCTAACGGAATATTGATGCTGTTTTATACGTGTGTGCAAATCCTTTCCCGTCTGACCTATGTAAAAGGAATCACATTGTTTACAACCAATTTTATAGATAATGCCTGAATTATTGGTAGGGCTATTTTTTACTATGATATTTTTCACAATATTGTTATATGAAAATACTACATTAATATCCAAAAGTTTAAGTACATTAGCAATGCCTAAAAAGCCCGGGAAAAATGGAAGTACTAAAATATTTTTTGACAAAGTACGAGTGTTATTATTGACACTTTTAATTTTCATTTTATTTATATATATATCGAAACTTGACCATGAAAGGCAGAGTGTTAAAACCCGGGCAGATTTCCAGTATAAATTTGTATTTTTATAATTCATTTGATCTTGTGCTAAAAATCGATATTTTTCCTTACAAATCTGTATGCCTCTCTGTTAATCCTTTAATAATTTTTAATTTTTATTTTTACTTCTCCGTTTATTGCATATATATATATATATATATATATATATATATATATATATATATATATATATAGATATGTATGTGTATATATATATATATATGTGTATGTATGTATGTATGTTATTTATTTATTTTATTTTTATTTTTTTCTTTCTGTAACCTATATATAGGCTGTAATCCTTTTATGTACTTCAGTGTTCCTGAGGATGTCATTAGACGAAAGCGCTTGAGCACCATTTTGTGTTTCCTTTCCTTCGTGGTTTTATTCATCATATATATATATATATATATATATATATAAAACAGAAAAATATAAATGTCGAGAGTTAAAAAATAATCTACAGTACAAAATTAAAATTGTTCATTTACCGTGAACTTGTACAGTGTTAAGGATAGTTTTTCCTTTGCGTCGTAAATTAAGAAGTTTGATGTGAATTCATTGTTTATGACAAGTTTCGATGTATCTTCCCTCTTTACAAATGTTCCTTTTGATGAGACCATTAAAATTATTTTGAATAAAGCATTTCCACAGGCGGACTCACTTTTTCACGGCTTTGGCAGAGCACAGTTTGAGCAGCTTTCAAGTAGTAGTTTACCGTCAGGTGGATGGAGTGGGGATGGGGAGCCCCTTGGGTCCCGTTTTTGCAAATATTTTCATGTCGCATCTTGAGGAAAGGGTCTTCTGTGAGTGCATCCCCGCCCCTCACCTTAAGCCCAAATTGTACAGACGTTATGTTGACGATACGTTTGCTCTATTCCAAACGGACAACCAATCAGTTCAGTTTCTGAGTTTTCTGAACACACTGCATAAGAACATTTTATTTATAGAGGAAAAGGAAGTTGAAGGTTCTATTCCTTTCCTTGATGTTTTGGTAAAAAATCTGGCTCGACCGTTTTAACGTCTACGTACCGGAAGCCAACGTTTACGGGTTTGGGTTTTAATTTTTATAGTTTTTGCGACTTTAATTATAAATTAAGTTCAATTCACACACTTGTGCATAGAGCTTATAATATTTGCTCGAACTTTGCTCTGCTACATAATGAGTTTGAATTCCTTATTGATTTTTTCTTTAAAAATGGTTTTCCACGGGATCTTGTAGGTGGTTTTATGGTAAATTTCTTAATAATGTATATTATTCCCCCAACATTTTCCAATGTATGATATTCCTAAGAATCGTAAATATCTTGTTTTACCTGATATTTACCATTTTAACTCTTTTGTGAAGAAGCAATTGTTGAGTGTTGTAAAGAAATTTTATTTTCACACTGATTTTAAGATTGCCTTTGTAAATAATAATACCCTTGAATGTTTTTTCCGATGTATGGACAAACTCCCCCCAGGGATGAGCTGTTCTGTCGTTTATTTGTTTACCTGCCCTGGGTGTTCACAGGGAAACTACGTTGGCAGTAGAGTTCGTTCTTTGCAGGCGAGATTTTGCTCCATGGGTATTAGTCATAGGACGGGGAAGGTTTTGTCGAGAAAAGAACAGTCTGCTATTAGAAGTCATTCTATCAAGTATAAGGTTGGCGTTTCTGTTGACAATTTTAAAATTCTTAAATCGTTAAAATGTTCGTCCTCCCTTCGTATTTACGAATCTCTGTGTATTAAGTTTTTGAACTCTAATTTAAACATTGATTCTGGCTGTTACCCCCTTTATATTAATTAGAATAACAGATTACAGAATATTCTCAGAGGTTAACAAAAGAAAATTTATTGGGGCAGTAGAAAATACTCGACTTGACTGTGACGAACCTTTAAATGACCCAGATCATATGTTTCAGTTCTTCTATGACACCTTATTCCATATTTTTAATATTTGCTTTCCTTTAAGGAGAAAAACAGTTTCACCCAAAAGGGTCGCAAATCCATGGATCACTCCAGGAATTATCACTTCAATAAAGAATAGAGATAAATTATTCAAATTGCAATTGCAGAGCAAAATTCCTAAAGTACAATATACTCAATACAGAAACAAATTAACTAAAATAATCAAAATTGCAAAATATAACTATTATAACAATCAATTTTCCAAACATAAAGGAGACATGAAAAACACTTGGAAAACCATAAACAATCTTCTAGGAAAACAAATTAAGAAAAATCCAATAGAGAAATTAAATGTTGATAATAAAGAAATCACTGATGATACTGCTATTGCAGACACTTTAAATGCACATTTTACTTCAATAGCGGATAAGCTTCGCTCACAATTAATAAATAATGATCACTCACCTCTAGAATATATGCCACCCAGCCCACTAAATTCATTTTCTTTTGTTCCTGCTACCTCTACTGAGGTCCAGAATATTATTGGTAAATTAAAAAATACAAAAAATAACATTCATAACATTCCTGTACCTATACTGAAACTTGTTAAAGATAAGATATCTGTAACTTTGGCTAAAATTATCAATCAAAGTATTTCCAAAGGAATATTCCCATCAATGCTAAAAACTGGTTGTATAACACCCCTTTTTAAAGGGGTGATCCTACACTAGCAACAAATTACAGGCCGGTGTATTCATTATCTGTGTTCAGCAAAGTTTTCGAAAAAATTGTAAAAAGTAGAATGCAGCGATATTTAGAATCCTACAATTTATTATCTCCAAATCAATATGGCTTCCGTAATAATAGAACAACGGAAATGGCTATTTTAAATCTTATGGAAAATGTAAATATAGCTAAGGAGAACAAAGAAATAATGCTATCAATATTTATGGATTTGAGTAAGGCGTTTGATGTAATACACCATAATATTCTACTTAATAAATTGTATTGTTACGGCTTTAGAGGGGCAATCAGTGATTGGTTTAAAAGTTATTTGTCCAATAGATATAATTTTGTATCAGTAAATAAGGTTTGCTCCACTAAAGCGCTTGTCAAACATGGTGTGCCACAGGGCTCAGTGCTGGGTCCACTGTTATTTTTATTATATATAAATGACCTTCCACGTTCATCTGATATACTAAACTTCATAATGTTTGCAGATGATACAACTCTCTCCTTTTCTTGCAAAGATGTTAATACAGCTAAGAATATATTTCATTCAGAATTCATCAGTGTAATGAAATGGTTGACCACCAATAAACTCTTCCTAAATACCAGTAAAACAAATTTCATGATTTTTACTAATAAGAGAAATGTATATCTTGATGAACTTAATGTTAATGAAATCACCATAAAGGAGTGTACTGTAACAAAATTTCTTGGTGTAATGCTAGATAAGAATTTACAATGGAGTGATCATGTAAATTATATCGCGAAAAAGATTTCAAGGAGCGTTGCTATAATGTTTAAACTTAGAAATGTAGTCCCTAAACAAGTTTTATTGACTCTTTATCATACTCTTGTTTTCCTTATATAACATACTGCACCCTTGTTTGGGGAAACTCCGCTAACAACGCATTAAATGGTATCTTTGTCATCCAAAAACGAGCAATAAGGTTATTATCTGATGCTGATTTCCTTGATCACTCTAGTGCATTATTTAAAGGGCTAAACCTACTAAAGCTCAATGATATAACCAAACTGGCACATTTTATTTTTATTTACAAGTGTAAGAGCAAAATCATTAATTTGCAATGGGTAAATAGATATTTTGTAACTCATCAAGAAATCCACTCGTATCAGACCAGAAATAGATCAAAGCTTGTTATATCTCAATTTAGATTGTCTTCATCTCAAAAACTACCCATTTTCATTGGATTGAAACTATGGAATGACTTGCATGCCGATATAAAAAATATTGCGAATGTAAATTTGTTTAAAACCAAGTTGAAATCCCGATTAATAATGGGATACTAACAAAAATCTTGGATTAATGTCCACTAATAATGTTTAATATTGTCCATTAATATTGTTTAATATTGAAATACAGGCTTTAACTATTAATAATACTTATTTACTTATTTATTATTATTAATTTATAACAGCTAGCTGCTTATTTTTAATAAGAGCCCAGTAAAGCCTAAAGCTTAAGGGCCAAATTAAAAAAAAAAAAAATAATAAAAAATAAATAAATAGTCGAGCTTCACAATTATTTATGTCATTGTAAAAATTGTAAATTGTAAAAAGACTACTGTATTTATTTTATTATTAATAAAGGTTATTCAATTCAATTCAAAATAACTACCTACAAAATTTTCCCTTGCGACCCCGTCTCCTTTTCGCTTCAGTTTCTTGGGACTGTCAAGTGAGCATAGGTATGTTGGTTTACTCTTGTGATTTTTCGTTTAACTTTTTATTCCGTTTAACTTTTTATTTGTAAAGTTTTTTAACAATTTTATGTTTGAATGTCTTTAAGTTTTAAGTTTTATTTTTATCATTCGTATATTTTTTGTCATTTATATATTTTTTTTTACTTTTGATTTGATTTTCGTTTATGCCTGTTTCCACTTTGTAATTTTAATTTTTATTCTTGAACAATTTTAATTTTGTACTCCAGATTAGTTTTAACTCTCGACATTTATATTTTTTGTCATGTATTAATTGGATTGAAACTATGGAATGACTTGCATGCCGATATAAAAAATATTGCGAATGTAAATTTGTTTAAAACCAAGTTGAAATCCCGATTAATAATGGGATACTAACAAAAATCTTGGATTAATGTCCACTAATAATGTTTAATATTGTCCATTAATATTGTTTAATATTGAAATACAGGCTTTAACTATTAATAATACTTATTTACTTATTTATTATTATTAATTTATAACAGCTAGCTGCTTATTTTTAATAAGAGCCCAGTAAAGCCTAAAGCTTAAGGGCCAAATTAAAAAAAAAAAATAATAATAAAAAATAAATAAATAGTCGAGCTTCACAATTATGGAATGACTTGCATGCCGATATAAAAAATATTGCGAATGTAAATTTATTTAAAACCAAGTTGAAATCCCGATTAATAATGGGATACTAACAAAAATCTTGGATTAATGTCCACTAATAATGTTTAATATTGTCCATTAATATTGTTTAATATTGAAATACAGGCTTTAACTATTAATAATACTTATTTACTTATTTATTATTATTAATTTATAACAGCTAGCTGCTTATTTTTAATAAGAGCCCAGTAAAGCCTAAAGCTTAAGGGCCAAATTAAAAAAAAAAAAATAATAAAAAATAAATAAATAGTCGAGCTTCACAATTATTTATGTCATTGTAAAAATTGTAAATTGTAAAAAGACTACTGTATTTATTTTATTATTAATAAAGGTTATTCAATTCAATTCAAAATAACTACCTACAAAATTTTCCCTTGCGACCCCGTCTCCTTTTCGCTTCAGTTTCTTGGGACTGTCAAGTGAGCATAGGTATGTTGGTTTACTCTTGTGATTTTTCGTTTAACTTTTTATTCCGTTTAACTTTTTATTTGTAAAGTTTTTTAACAATTTTATGTTTGAATGTCTTTAGTTTTAAGTTTTATTTTTATCATTCGTATATTTTTTGTCATTTATATATTTTTTTTTTTTTGATTTGATTTTCGTTTATGCCTGTTTCCACTTTGTAATTTTAATTTTTATTCTTGAACAATTTTAATTTTGTACTCCAGATTAGTTTTAACTCTCGACATTTATATTTTTTGTCATGTATTAATTTTAGCTTATATATATATATATATATATATATATATATATATATATATATATATATATATATATATATACGTAATGACGTAATGATCTTGATGACGTCATTTAATTTTTTAAATTAATTATTTAATGTATTAACACCCAGGTATACAAACTCGGAACCTAACCTAACTTAACCTAACCAATCGTCAAGGGCGTACAGTTGACCTAACCGGGTATTCAATGAACCTAACCGGGTATTCAATAATTTTGCCACAGGTTTCGATATATATATATATATATATATATATATATATATATATATATACGTAATGATCTTGATGACGTCATTTAAATTTTGAAATTAATTATTTAATTTATTAACACCCAGGTGTACAACCTCGGGACCTAATCAATATATAAATATACCCAGTAATTTTAATTATATTGTATGTGAAGCTCAAGATTTTCATGACTAAGTTCTTTTCTATAGTTTATTGACCAAATAATTAGTCATGAAAATCTTAAGATTCAGAAATCTTGACACAATGTAAAGCTCAAAATTTTCACGGCTGCGTTCTTTTCTGTAGTTTAATCGCAGTGCTGGGGCCTTCGCGCCCAGTAATTTTAATTATTTAATTTATTAACACCCAGGTGCACAACCTGAGGACCTAATCAATATGCGTGTGAAGTTTCATGTTTGTAAATGTTTGCATTTTGTTTGGAGTTATGGCTGGAACAGACAGACACACACACACACACACACACACACACACACACACACACACACACACACACGTCCGTTTATTATTATTAATACTAATATATACTGTAGCTGTTATATTATCTTTCTCCATTTCCATACTTCATACTTCATACTTCAGCTCCCAGGTAGACTAGTTAGCCTGTCAGTGGAGCCAGGCTTCTTCGCCACTTCGCCCTGTCCAGCAGCACTCACGTTTCCCCGCGCTCTTGCATGCTGGGCAAGTCGTATCTTCGCAAGCTCTCCTCCACTTCGTCCTTCCATCTCCTTCTCGATCTCCCCCGCGGTCTTCTGCCATTCCCTGGTCTCCACTCCCAGCACCTCCTCGCAGTTCTCCCCTCCTCCATTCTCTCCAAGTGGCCCAACCATCTCAATTTGGCAGCGTCGATTTTTCTCAAAATCGGAGTTACTCCCACATTGGCTCTTATTTCTTCATTTCTTATCCTATCTTTTCGCGTCTTTCTCAGAATAGTCCTCAGTGGTCTCATTTCTGCCGCCTGAATTCTACTTCGATCTGCCATGCGCATTTTCCAGTGTTCCAACCCATAAATCAGTATTGTGTTAAAACTGTTTCGAAGATTATTTTCTTAGTCCCAAGGGGCGTATGTTCATCTCTCAGTAGCGGGTATAACATTCCGACATTTTTACTAAACTTTTCAATTCTTTCAGTTATTTCTTGCATATTACCACTTTCTTTAGTAACCATACTCCCTAAATATTTAAATTTTTCAACATTTCCTATTTCCTTATCTCCTATTTGAACTCCAAATTCTCCTTCTTCTTTTCGACATACACTTAATATTTCTGTCTTTTCTACATTAATTTCCATCCCTCCTTCAAACATTCATTCCAATCAATTAAAGCTTGTTCTATATCTCTCTCTGTCGTCCAGAATGTTATGTCATCCGCATATGCCATTATTCCATTATTATTATTCATTTCATGACGTCGCTTGAAACTTGCAATGACTGTGTCCATGTAGGCTATAAACAGGAGTGGTGATATAACACTGCCCTGCTTCACCTCTGTTCTAACCTGAAACCACTCATCATTTTTGTGTCCAGTCCTTACTTTGCATTCACTAACTTGAAACAAACTTTTCAAAGCCCTAAGAAGTGTCCCCCTTACCCCATAAATCTCCTCCAAACATCTCCACATTCTTCCTCTGGGCACTGTAGCGAATGCTTTTTTAAAATCTATGAATATTACATATATATTAGTATTAACTTCCCATGCCTTTTCTATAACAGAACTGAGGCCAAAAATAAGATCTACCGTACTTCTATCTTTTCGATAACCATGCTGTTCCTCTCCCAACCTTGCTTCAATTATTTGCCTTGCTCTTTTTTTCTATTATTCTTTCGTGAAGTTTTGTTATATGATTAATAAGCGATATTCCCCTATAATTCTCACATCTACCTGAGTCACCCTTTCCTTTATATATTGGAACGATGATTGTTTTTCCTCAATCACCGGGGACTTGACCTTCTCTCCAATATTTATTCAACAGGTTTCGAATTTTTTCTTTCATGGCTTCGCCTCCCTCCTTTATAAGTTCAATCGGAAACTCATCCACTCCCGTTGACTGACTTTCCATTCTTCATTTTATTAACAGCCTCTTCCATTTCTTCTCTGGTAATAATTACCTGTTCTGCTAATTCCTGGTATATTCCATCCGCTTCCTCCACTTCTTCTGGATCTCCATTCAAGAGATCTTTAAAATAATTTGACCATCGTCTATTAATTGCTCCAGGTTCCACTATCACATTTCCCGCTTCATTTTTAATACTGTATACATTTTTCTTTTCCTTCCTATACGATTTTGCAAGGCTATAAATCAGTTTTTGTTTCCTTTCTCATCCTTTCTCAACTTTTTTCCCAATTCCCTCATTGTCATTTGTTTTGCCCTTTTCTTCTCCCTCTCAGCTTCATTTCTTGCTTGCACATATTCCCGTCTTGATTCCTGTGTACGTTGCCTCAACCACTTCCTATGTTTTATAGTTTTTTGTTTTACTGCGCTTCTCACTATATCTGTCCACCATGGTGTATGTCTTCTTCTTCCTCCCCCCACTCACTCAGTTCCCAAAATCTCCTCCGCAACCCTCTTAGCACAATCTTTCATGGTTTCCCATTCATTGTTTTCTTCCATCTCAGCTATATTTCTTTCTAGTTCCTCTCTGAATCTGACTCTAATGTTCTAATCCTGCAGCTTCTTTGTCTTAATTACCTTCCTCTTCTCTTTTGTTGCTACTATTTTCTGCATTTTCAAAGCTGCTATCAGTAATCTGTGGTCAGAGTCTAACGTAACCTCAGGTATCACCTTGACGTTTCCAACAATTCTCTTATCGGAGCATATAAAGTAATCTATGATGGATTTTTGGTCAAAGTTTTCTGTCACTTGGTTCCACCTGTATCTCATAAACTTATGGGTCTCCTGGTGTTTGAAAAATCCGTTCGTGATCTTTAGTTCGTTCCTTACGCAGAAATCTATTAGTTTCGCTCCCTCTGCATTTCGGTTCTGTTCTCCGAAAGGTCCAATTACCTGCTCCACTTCCTCCCTCTCCATTCCCACTCTACCATTGAAATCTCCCATAAGCAGTCCCATCTCTTCTCTTCCCACTTCATAATTGTCATCTAATTGTTCCATGATGTTGGTCTTCTCCTCTTCACTATGCCCCTGTTGTGGCGCATAAACCTGGTAGAGAATATATGTTTTATTCCTAATTCTCAACTTACATTTCATTAGTCTTTCGCTTATTGATTTTACAATCTGTATGTTTGGAGACAATCTCGGTCCAATAATCATTGCCACTCCGTGCATCCTCCTCCGACCCTCCTCCACTCCTCTGTACATGAGCGCATATCCATCCATCAAGTCCCTTCCCAATTCTCCACCCATATGCCTTGTTTCTGCCATTCCCAAGATGTCGATTTTCAGTTCTCCTATAATGTCCAAAATTTATCTTCTTTCTCCCTATAAGTTGCTATGTTAATCGTTCCGCATCTAATCCTGAGTGTGTCCATTTTTCGTGTCCAGTTTCGTTTCCTTGTCCTGATCTGTTTATCAATCCTGGTTCCGAGGCAATAAGGCAATAAGGTTCTCGAGCAATAACGTTTTTACACCACTGGCTTGCTAGGCATGTCGTGGCAACCCTCCTCTTTTATCCGGGCTTGGGACCGGCATGGGATTCCAGATGTCATTCCCCATTCCGATTTACTTTATTTCGTTAAAACCAGACAAAGCCCGAAGCTATAAAAACTCAAAGCCGCCTCACGGCCGCTCCCTATGCAGAAAAGAAATTATTTAATTTTACATAATTGACGTACTTCGTGTGCTTAGATGCATTTTAAAAACAGAAAGAGGATTGGCTCTCCCGGATGCGCCGGTCAAAATTAAGGGTTGCGAATATTTTCATGACCATACATCCTGCATTTAGTAATTCTCGTGACTATATATCATGCACTTGGTATTTCCTTTCAAACGGAAATAACACGCTAAGTGACCTAAGCACCTCGCGTTGGTGAATCCTTCCTTCTAAACGGAAGTCACGCGATTTGAGGTATAACGTGGGCATGGCTGTGTGACGTCACCACCTCGTGCGAATAACGCAGAGCAGGTTCCGGTTTTCGTAATATATAATGAGGCGCTTCACGCTCTTAACTCAGATTTCGGCAGATTTCTGCCTGCGTCGGTTCAACAGACAACATTAGATTAAGCAACTTCAGATTAGCTCCGCAGTGAGAACGGGTGAGATCCGCATTAAGAAGTCTTGGGACAAAAATTAACTGAGCAGTAAAGTAACTTTGATTTAGAGTCGAAGCAGAACGACTAGACATTCAATTAATTTTATTTTTATTAAGGCACTCTGATTCAAGTAAATTAAACGAAAAACTTTGCCAAGCATTTTCTTATCCCCATCGAGCCCTTCAACTCCGAGCGCACTCTGACTTAGGTGTCTGATGAGGTAATACATAGAGACGACTTCTTCAGGTAATCATCAGCATCGAGAGTACTTTTCTGTTACATGGGAATGGAATTGAACTCAGAATGGTCCCCTGAGGTTCTTTCATGATACACACAGACCGTGCATGGAACAAGGACATCTTCTGGGAAAATTAAATCCACTCTAGTCCGAATAAGTAATGGTAAATGACAAACACTACGTATAATTTTTTCTTTTTCATGATGTTAGCCCGACGTGGGATCCTGTCCCAAAGCTGGATCCTATCTATTTTCCACATAGCTGGTGAGGAAAGCTATATTTTTGGGGCCTCTTTGCGAGTGACCCGTTGCCCACGTCGGGCTAACATCATGAAAAAGAAAAAACTATGGTGTTTATCATTTACCATTACTTATTCGGACTATAGTGGACTTAATTTTCCCAGAAGAGTTCCTTGTTCCATGTACGGTCTGTGTATATGTATATATATATATATATATATATATATATATATATATATATATATATATATATATATATATATATATATATATATTAATGTCAATTATAGGCACAACGTCTGTTATACCAATGTCATTTATATCAGTGACATCGACATATTTGTTAATAGTGTAATTTCAAAATTTATATGTGATGCCAAACTAGAGGGACGGACAAAATCAGCGGCAGAACGTTTGCAGATTCAAGAAGTTATTAATAAGTTACTCGAGTGGGAGGAAATTTGGCAAATGAACTGTAATATATGTAGGTAAATATAAAACGTTTCATATCGTCATAAACAGTGTTAAAAAAATGTATTTTTGCGCGACAAGACATGAACGAGTGTTACGGCAGGGAAAAATGTATGTATTATTGTTGCTGACAATCTTTAACCGAGTAAACAATGTATAGAAGCGGTTAAAAAATCAAATAGAATTTTAGAATTTATTGGTAGATCATTTGAATTTAAGTCAGAGAAAACATTGCTAACTTTGCATAATTCCTTAGTACGACCCAACCTGGAATACTGCGTTCAGTTCTGGTCCTCATATTTTCGGCAGGACATAGACAGAATGGAGAGAGTGCAGCGAAGGGCGACCAAGATGTTTCCCAGACTAAGAAACAAATCATATGCTGCCTGTTTAGAAACGTTAAATCAATTCTCACTTGCAAAAAGGCGTATTCGAGGAGATTTAATCCGGTAATTAAAATGATTAAAGGTCTTTAAACCGAAAAATATTTCTCCCTCAGAAATGCAGATAGAACACGCGATAATGGTCTGACGTTAGTGGACAAACATTTTAATTCTAATGAGGCTTAGCATTTCTTTTTCAATCGTATAGTTAATTTGTGGAATGGATTGTCAGCCAGCGTAGTCAGCCATTCAATCATTTCTTCAGCGACACCTTCAACGACATTTCCAAGCACTTTTGAAGATTCTTTTTTCTGCCTTCACAAGAACTCTTTATTTCCCTTGATTACCTCAATCACACCTCAAAGAAGGCATCATCAGTTGTTCTCAACCTTAGAGACTCCTCACCAATGAGATGATGACGTAACGGCATCCCATTCCATAGGCAAACTGCTTCCAACCTTCAGTCAGCCGCTCGCTCCTCAACCTGAAATAGGTAATGGTTTATTGTAACAGGCCTTTTGCCTGGGCATATTTTGCCACTCCCTTTTTCAACTGTAAACATTCAAATACACTTCACGCAAATTCTTATAATTCATTTAATAAACTCTTTTGCAATTTGTCCTTCAATATAATTAATGAAGCTCAGCAAATCAGTCATTTAGTTGCCCATCTAATTCAACTAATTGTAACGTTTTATTGCGATCTTTATCAATTATATGTTTTGTTCCATTAAAGAAAAATCCAGCACAGTTTATTAGTAATCTTAGTTTAATGAGATTTATTTAATTGGTGACTCAAGCAAGCGACCAAATTAATAAACGCTAAGCAAACATTAATATTTAACGAATTAAAATAAACCTAATAAACTAGTGCTTAAGTCCATATATATATATATATATATATATATATATATATAGATATATATATATATATATATATATCGGATTTCCCCCAAAAATGCCCCTGCTTTCTAAATAAATGTTCTAAGCTAAAAAAAATAAACCTTAGCCTCCCCGCCCATGGCCTAAACCATTAGAGGTACAGTAAAACCAAACATACCTTGCAAAAGAGAATTTAATCCTGCATTTAATGAGAAACAATTAAAACTTGGTGTTCCCGCCATTGGCTTCCAAGACAGCCTGAATTCGCTTTGGGTAGCTTGCCAAAAGTGACGTGAATAGATCTTGATCGTTACGCAAATATGCTAAAACAGTTTCAATGTGTTGCATCATTGTATCCTTCGAAAATCGATTTGCTGCAGGTTCTTGAAACAAGAGACATTCAACCTTGTCCTTTATAACTGATCCAATGTGTTCACAGACGTTCAGGTCAGGAGAATTTTCTGGCCATTCTTCATTTCAAAGAAATCGATCTCATGGTTCCGCAACAACTGTTGAGTGGCTAATGCCTTAAAGCAGGGGGCCTTATCGTGCAGAAGTGTGACCTGATCGACATCCTAACATTGTTTGGGTTTCTTAGAAAAGGAATGACATGCTGGGATAGAATAATATCACGAAAATACTGTCCATCTCAACTCTGACCATTTGGCTTCAGCACCTACATGAGCTTCTTTGCAGTGAACAAAACAAACACACCAACACAGTCTGGACTTTTTAATAATTCGATAATGTTCATTGTCATCGATTTCATCTGGTGTTGTGGCCCACACTCGATCATTTTGGTACTTAGGCCGACGTGTTACGTAAACAAAAAATTCATCGGAAACAGCTAAGTGCAGGAAATCATCCACATCCCAATCTTCAAGATAATGGGCAAACCACATTCTGTCATCGATGTTAAGTTGAGTTTTTCTTGGCTTTGGGAGTTCATGCCAAGGCTTTAAACCTTACCTATGACGGTACAGTCGAATGATCTCACCACTAATGATCTTTCCTCTCAACACTTCGATCTCTCTAGAAAGTTTAGCACAGCTGTTTTTCCGCTTACGCGTACCGCTTTCAATGATGTCCTTTGTTTCGTGAGAGATTGGAAAATTTGGGCGCCCAGATTTGGTTGTATCCATTTCACATTCATCCAAAGTTTTATCCAATTTCTTTTGACGAAGTCCTCACTTCTTCGCAACTTTTTGGCAACCCATGAACGTGTTATAAAGGTGGCGCCAGCATCACGAGCTTCCCGAAATGTTATTGCTCGTATGCGATCTATCACACGTTGCCTCTCCGAATCACCAATTAATTGAGAAGCCATTATATTATCACATTATCAGCTAGAATAATTTTAATACCTGCAATAAATAAAGAATTTTATATATTTTTATAATCACTAAAAACTATTTCGATATAAGTAAACATGTAAGCTGCAAATGGGGGGGGGCTGAGGTTTTTTGGAACCCCTTAGACACAAAGACAAACGCAATAGGTACATAAAACATAGGAGTTTATTAAATTTAATTAAACACTATGTACAGTGTAATTGTTATTTCTTCTTGCACAATTGTTTTACATAATTTTTGGAAATGGCTCAGCTGGGATGTTGTTGATTAGCTCATAGACTTTGGTCTTTTGGTCATCAAGAGTCCTAGGCTTAGTAGAATAGATCTTCTCTTTTATGTGACCCCACAGAAGAAAGTCATTGGGTGTGAGGTCAGGTGGGTATAGGGGCCACTCCATTGGTTCATAAAAGGAGATTATCCGCCAGGAAAATGTATGTGGAGGTGCTCCATTCTGCTGAAGCCATTGTGAATCTGTGGTAATGCAGTTCTTTCTTTTACGGGGCAAACTATGAGTAATTAGTTGTGGTAGGTCTTTTTCCTAATTTCTACTAAATTAGGAAAAGTTATTGCTTTTAGTATGAAACAGTGAAAGAACAGTATTAATATACAATATTATTTGTTATTAAATAAAGAAAGCTTAGAAATGTATTGGTATATGCATATAGTTATATGAAAAAAAAAACAATCTGTTACTTTTCTGAAGAACACACTCCAATAATAAAATATACATCCATTACATAAAACATAGGAGTTTATTAAATTTAATTAAACACTATGTACAGTGTAATATATATATATATATATATATATATTTCTTCTCTTCATTATACTTTTTCCTACTTTCCTATAAGTCTTCTTTCACAACTATCTTCTGTTAGCAGTGGCTAACTGTCTGTTCTCTACTATTACCACTGTTCCCATGTGAAAACTTAGAAAGTCTATAAGTGTAATCATGATACAAGTTTTCAGCATTCTTCATTTTCATTTGCTTTTCTATCTTTTCAGTATTGTCTCTACTTTCCTGGGCTAGCATAGATTGAATCTTAGGGTCTTTGTTGCTTATAACTCTACAATATATATATATTAATATATATATTATATATATATATATATATATAGAGAGAGAGAGAGAGAGAGAGAGAGAGAGAGAGAGAGAGTAACGGCTGTAATAAACTTTTATATCAGTTGGAGTTGACGAGGTAATTCTTCAATGATTTGAGAAATACGATTAAAGATGAACCCTGTCTTATATTTTCGGAAATTACCTTCCATGCATCTGTTCCTTTCGAAGAGAATTCATTTCCTGCAGTTTCCATTGGATAGTTTGGATTGTGGATAAAATCTCCGGGGAGTCTAATGTTATAATGACGATGTACTTATTTTATATGAGACGATTACTCTTTGAATGGGTGAAATAATCTATGTTGATTTTTATTGATAACTTTATACGTACTGACAACATCAATGAATTTGTATAAATCATTTAGTTTTAAAATATTTAGTTCTTTAAAAATTAGGGAAGTTTGGCAGTCATTATTTGAGAGGGTTCGCGGATATTGTTTATGAATGGTTTCCAAAAGATGTTTTATATATTTCTTTGAGCTATCCCATGTTGTAATGAAATACAATAAGTGTGGGTGGATGAAGGAATAATATAGAGTAAGGAGTGCCTTTAAATAATATCAAAGAAATTTTGATATTTTGGATTTGACAGGTTGTACGTAACTTTTCAAATTTAATTTTTCATCTGTATTAACGACAAACACTTTAACTTTATACACACCTGTTGGAGTAGGATTACCAATTTTTATTTGATAGTTTTTATTCATATGTTTTATGGAAATAATCTTATAAGATGACCTTGAAGAGGAAGTACAACAACGAAGGGTAACCCAAAATATTTCTCGTTTAAATTGTCTGAGAATTCCACAAAGGAATTGTGTGGGCCACACAAGCTTTTTAGAAACACCTACAGGGTATGAAATATTTTTCATCACATAGGGATAAAACGAAAAGGAACGGCGGGAACGCTGGGTACGCTAATTGGGAGGCCCTTAGGCAGTACATCTGTGCTTTCCCATGGAATGATTACTGTTTCCGTGGCCGGGGCCCTTCTGAGTGTGCTGTGCGCATCATGGAGGTAATTCTCAGAGGCATGGAGACGTACATTCAATATTCTATTCCTCTACTAATGCAAAAAAAACTTTGGTTTAACTTTAGTTGTTCTAGTGCTACCCGCAACAGAGAGGAGTCTTTCAGAAGTACTGTCGCCATCCAACTCCTGATTCTCACTCAGTTTAAATTTCTGCCCGGAATCGTGCAAAATCTGTTCTCCGACTCGCCAAAAACTCCTTCATCCGACAAAAATGTGAAAACCTATGCAATTCTAATTCTTCTCGCTCTTTTTGGCATCTAGCTGAGAACCTCTTCAACAACTTTACTTCCTCTTCTTTTCCTCCTCTTTTCCATTTCAACGGCTTAGTTGCCGTCTCTTCTGACAAAACTGAACACTTCGCTCAAACTTTCGCTTCCAACGCAACCATGGACGATTCCTGTGTTGTTCCTCCATCTCCTACCACCTCTGACCGTATTATGTCTGAAATTAGAATCTCTTCCAAAGATGTTTTTCCTGCCCGATATGGGGTCAACTCTAGGAAGTCGTACGGTCCTGATGGTGTTCCTCTTGTTGTTCTCAGTTATAATAAATGGAAGGCAGCTGATTTTGGTTTTATTTCGTAATTTCACTTACTGGAATGAAAAAAATATGGAGTTGGTACAATATAAACTTTTTTCTTCAGTCTAGTCGTCTGTGTGTATCATATATATATAGCAAAAGATTTAGGGGTTGTAATGACAGATGATGCGAAATTTGAAACACAAACTAAGATAGCAGTAAACAGAGCAAAGAGAATAACGGGTCAGATATTGAGAACCTTTAAACGAAGGATAGGAATGTAATGATTCCTCTACTGAAAACCCTGATAATACCCAAATTGGAATACTGCTCGGTCCTAACATGCCCATATAAAAAAGAAGACATTAGACAGCTGAAGGGGATCCAAAGAAGCTTCACAGCCAAGATCAATGGGTGCAAAGAACTAAATTACTGGGAAAGGTTACGAGAACTAGACCTATATTCACTGGAAAGGAGAAGAGAGAGAGATACCATTATTTACACTTGGAAAATAATAGAGAAACTAGTCTCTAATCTTACTCTGAATCCCATAACTCCCCAAACAACGGTGGAAAGTAGAAGCGGTAGACTGTATCGTATTCCCAAATTGAAGGCGAGACAGGGAACATCCTTAACCCTGAAAGAAAATAGTTTTGTAGTGAGAGAACCAAAACTGTTTAATCAGTTGCCCAAAGACCTAAGAAACACGAAGGGAGTTGAGGTGGAAATCTTCAAAAGAAGACTAGACGCCTGGCTCAGAACAATCCCCGATGAGCCGGGCGTACCTGGCTACGTGAGGTGGAGAGCGCAAGAATCCAACTCACTACTTCACCAGGCCAACTCGAGAGGAGGGGCGACAAGCTTGACCTTCGCGAAATGAGAAATCATCGCGCGGAACCTTTGTAAGGTTGTAAGGTAAGGTAAGGTATATATATATATAAAACAATAAAAATAGGACATCTCTGTAAATAAATTATTTAAAATTGGAATTCCATCATTAAAATGTGCTGTAGATTTTATAAGAGGCTTTTATCGCAAGTCAGGAAACATCATATTCCCCAAAGTGCCTTCAGTTGGACAAAGAACATAAAACAGATCAACCAACCAAAAGCGATACCTCTTGAAATACAGGATGGATTTTATACACAAATTTTTTCTCTTT
Source organism: Bathynomus jamesi (assembly GCA_023014485.1). Lineage (NCBI taxonomy): Eukaryota > Metazoa > Arthropoda > Malacostraca > Isopoda > Cirolanidae > Bathynomus > Bathynomus jamesi. The sequence continues at coordinate 1,024,671 of JAJOZX010000270.1, read as the reverse complement.
TTTTTTCATACGTCTTCTGATAAATACTGCAAATCACAAAATAGAACCCAATCAACTAAATAATTTTTTCTATTTATACATTGTATGGAATAGGCTTTTTTCATGTACATCTATAAGCAGCATTTTTTCATTACGGTTCAATGGTATTTACTTACAAACATACAAAATTAAAATCTTCAAGTGAATGTAAAATTGATCTCGTACAGTAGTAGAGGCTATTTTTTTGCACATAAATTTTTAAGTACAGTGTATTCAGTGCAAAAAATAAGAAAAAAATACTTGCATAATCTTTGAAAGTATTTCAGGAAAAGCAATTCATCTGAGAGATAAGAGTATGTAATGCAATAACTTATCTCACAAATCAAAGATTATTTTAAGAGAAGTTTTATTTTTTGGTTTTCAACCACTATTCATTTATGAAGTAAGTTTTCTTTCAATGAAGAAGCCTAAGTTTTAAGTAAGAAATAAAAGTTTTCATATCAATTTCAGGTTTTTTTTTTTTAATTTGGGATTTTAAGGAAATTACTTCAGAAAAATTATATACAGAACTTGTTTTTGTTTTAATTTCCAAAACTTTATGGCATTTTTCATTTGAAGATCAATGAAGTCTAAATTAAAACCGTTTTAACTTTAAATCATATATATATATATATATATATATATATACGTAGAAGCCCCAAAAAATAAGTCATAAAGATAAAGTTTTTCTATGGGAGCTAAAAATTGCTTATACGTTCAGAAACATTGAATAAGTCAATTTTGTTTGATGGAGTTAACATTTTTTTCTTCATTTAGTTAAATTAACTTGTGCTCACTTCAAAAGAATTGATGAATATTGTCAGTTTTGCTTCTTCAAGATTTACACTCTAAAAGGGGTGAATGGAAAATGAAACTTTAAATACAAATTTTAAAGGAAAGCTAGTATTATAAACCTAGCAAAATGAGAAATAGAAACGCTTGAACTGAGACCCCCAAACTCTTATATTAATTACACGTACAAGAATACATTTCTCATACATACGTATAATGATAAAGTATTTGGTGGAAGGATATGACATAGTAACTGCAAATACCTGACATACAATACAGTATCTGTGGATCAAGAGTTTACGAGATAGAGAGGAATGCATCCATGGGACAGCAGCTTGTGAGAAGTGTGTAAATGAAGACCTGGTCTCACCCAACATATACTACAGAGGTACGATCAACAAAAGGCCAGACAAGGTGAAGGAAAGTAGTTTAGCTTTCGGAGGGGCAAGACTACTTAACCAGTTACCAAAGGCCATCAGGAATACAAGTGGTGTCCATAAACCAAACCCAAGCCCTGTTCCTGCCAACTCTCACCGCGTGTTGGATGAGAGTGGCCGCCTTTTAGGCACGGGGACTGGGTTAGGCTGTATCTCCCCTGCGTGACATCTATTGGCGGTGGGACCGAGTGTGCCCACGATTCGCCTTTCCCTCGTTGGAGTCGGTGGTGGCTGGATGCACACAGGGGATGAAGTTTCTTTTGTTTGCTGTGGCTTCTTCTTCTCCTCGGCTTACAACTCCTGCTTTTAATTATCGGACTTCGGTTTTGGATACTCCTCTCTCTTCTCTAGCCCCTATTGTTTCTTCGGGGCATGGTCCTGTCCGGGCTACGAATCCTTCGATCTTTTTGTCGGTATTTTCCACCAAGATGGTTGATTCTTGTCTTTGCACCTCTTCTATTGCTACTTTTGAACCTTATGCTCCTCAAGGGTTTCCTCTGGGTTCTTATAGGGTATTTTTAATTTTCCACTAATTAGGGGAAAATTCAAAATATCCTAATTAGGGGAATTTTGAAAATACCCTAATTATGGAAATTTTGAAAATACCCTAATTAGGGGGAAATTGAAAATAACTTAATTAGGGGGAAATTGAAAATATCCTAAATAGGGGGAAATTGAAAATACCTTAATTAGAGGAAAATTAAAAATACTCTAATTAGGGGGAAAATAAAAAATACCCTAACTACGAATCGAAAGAATGCCAAATAACAACGAATGGGTCATTTTCAACATAAATTGGGGCTGATTGAGTCTCAGTAACTGATTTGTCGGTGTTCCCAGAATCAAACAGAGCTCAGATTAATTATTGATGATGCACTACACTTTGGGAGGGCTGGTGAGCAACTGTTAGCCTAACATAAAAGAAGTTATTGAACTAGAGAGAAAAATATTCCATTAGGGGGAAATTGAAAATATCGTGATTAGGGTAAAATTAAAAATACCCTAATTACGGTATTTTCAATTTCCCCCTAATTAGGGTATTTTTAATTTTACCCTAATTAGGGTATCTTAAAAATACCCTAATTAGGGTGTGTAGGTTGGTTACACGTCTCCTGTCTTACGTCCAAACGTCGCTTCTACGCCATGGAAAACGGAAAATGGGTTTTCAGATAATGAAATGCTTGATATTTGTGAAGACTCCAGAATTATTATTAAAGCATTCTTTACTTTAAAGCCAATGTACTGTAGGTTGTTTTGATATGAAATTTGTTCCTTTTTCACATATTTCACAAGATTTTTTATTTTTTTTGCCGCCTTATCTATCAGAAATTTATCTATCTATTTATCTATCAGATTTTATTGAAAACGCACATGCCGAATAGGTGACTAATAATATCAGATTTCTTCAGGATAGAAGATAAAGAAAATACTTGATATAATTATAGTTTTCTTATGAAAATATTCTATAAGTGCTAACTGTCACAAAAAATTACATATACAAAAGTTTCATGAACATTACTGGCAAAAAATTTATTGGAATATTACTGTGAAAAGTTGTTTTCAGTAAAGTTACACGTAAGTTACTTCATAGTCACTGATAAATAAATCATGGAATTGTTATGTGCGAGTTACGTTACGCGTGACGGTAATGAGGGTGTAGCTAATGCCAGAAATATTATTCCATCGAGCTGTGGAAACAGTTTCATTTGCTCTGCACGACTGTATCCCAATGTACTTAATAAGACACCGGTTTAAACCTTTGATGCTAAAATCGTCTCATGTTAACCAGAATAAAGTCAGTCATAGGTGTTCTATTGTCTTTAACGGGTTAGCTATTATCTGATACCACTAATACTCTTCAATACTAAATGTGTCTCTTGTATTATTTAATTATTTAGGCAGTAGTAGTACATCTTAAAATATTTTTCTTGCTAAAGCAAAACCTAAGGAAATTTTGCCATCCTTTTATTGTAAACGTAAATAAGAACACATAAAACAAAGACTTCCTGCAACCTTCGATATATAGAAATATTATTTTCCTCGTCTCAAATCACAAAAAAAAAAGTTTTGAAGACCATTTTTCTATCTGAAGAAGTTATGTATTATTAAAACAAGTTATTATATCATCTGTCAAGAAGTTTCAATACCCAAAAGAAGGAAAATTTCCCTAGAATGCATCCTCAAAAAGAAGTTATACACTGTTTTCTAAATTTACTTGGACCACCTACATATTTGACGTAGAATGAGATTTAGAAAAGGTTTTCAAAGGATTAACATAAGCCGTTTATGGGTATTTGCCTTTTTGCGATATAACTAGACACACGTAGTCTCAGAGGAATGATTGCTATTAAGAATTGTTACTTTCTCTGGGATTTATCAAAAAAATAGAAAAATCTAGGGGTGGTCCAAGTAATTTTAAAAGCCACTGTAAGTTCTGAATTCATTAAGAAGGTTTTATTTTGAGTGAAGATGATGTATATGAAGTGCAAGTTTGTTGTTTATACTGTACAGTATATGGTTTAGACCAGTGGTATTTAACCTGAGGGTAATTACCCTCTGGGTGATAATTCGGCCTTTTCCAGTGGGTAGGAAGCTGGTGCCATGTCCAGAAACAAGCCGAGTTATGGTTCCAACTACAAAAGTGTTATTCTTTCCTAATTTTCCTTTTCTCATATTTGCCATTTAAAAGAGGGAGTGGGGGTAATTACGGTTTTGTTGGCTAGCTCAAGGGGTAACAGTGCGAAAAAGGTTAAATACCACGTTTAGACGGACTATTTGGAAATTTCTACTACAGTATATACCCATTTAGTTCTTCTACAGTTATATATGGCTCGGGTTTGCTCGAAAGTTCACTTTTTCAAATGGTTAAGGAACCCACTAGAGAAAGCAATATTTTAGATTTAGTTTTAAGTACAGACCTAGAATTAATTGATAATATTTCTGTAGGAGACCACTTCTCTACCAGTGATCACAGGCAAAGAACATTTTAAATTAAAATTAATGTTCATAACTCGGAGAGCCTGGAATACGTTTAAGATTTTAAAAGAGCTAAATTTCCTGCCATGAAACTGCAACTTTCGACAAATAATGGGGATGAGGCTCTATCGCACGTTAAAGAAACAAATAATTAATTTGTCCGATGGAAATGCTTACAAGCTATTGAGAAGGCCAAACAAAATACTTATTAGAAAAAGTAAGCGCAACTATGAGGAGCTATATAGTGAACCAAATTAAATCGAATCCGAAAGAATTCTATAATTATGTTAGGAATAAAAAAGTAGATTCGCAGACTATTGGTCCACTCATAGGCGAAAACAACGGAAAGATTTACTCCGACTTACAAATGACGGGAGTGTTAAATAATTCTCTTCCGTATTTGCTAACGAAAATATGAACAACATTCTTGTTCCCGTAATTATGCTCAGTGATAATCAGTTAAAGCTTCACGATTTTACCATTAGTGAAAGCGAAGTGCTCTCAGCAAAAGGTGAAATTAATCCTAATATAACTTCCAGTCCAGATAAGCTCTACTCGAGGGTACTTAAAGAAGTGAACTGCGCAATAGTCTCTCCTCTTACATATATATTTAATAATAATAATAAATCGTTAGGCTGGAGAAGTTCCGGTCGATTTGAAACTTGCAAACATTACACCAATATTTAAAAATGGGGACAAATCACTCCCGAAAAATTATCGTCCCATCAGCCTGACTTCAGTAGTTCATCGTTTGGGACAAAATAGTTAATCACTTAGAAATTAATAAATTAATGATAGATTCTCAACACGGCTTTCGACGTAATCGTTCTTGACTTACTAATTTGCTCGATCTCTTGAATGGTATTGTAAATATATGTGACGAGAGTAAAACAGTAGATATTATGTATTTTGATTTACAAAAAGCGTTTGATAAAGTGCCACATAGAAGATTATTAACTAAACTTCATTCTCACAGAATTGATGGTAATGTTCTCAAATGAATCAAAAATGGGCTTAGTTGACGAAACAAAGAGTGGTCATTAATGGCAAAGCGTCTAACTGAAAAAGTGTAACTAGCGGCGTGCCTCAGGGATCAGTTCTGAGATCAGTTCTTTTTATTATTTATATCAATGACATCGACCTGGGAATTAAGTGTATAATTTCAAAATTCGCCGATGATACCAAACTAGGGGAACGAACAAACTCAATGGCAGAACATTTTCAGATTCAAGAAGACATTACTAAATTACGCGAGTGAGTGAAAATTTGGCAAAGGAACTTTAATATATCATAGATAAATGTTAAATGTTGCATATCGGTAGAAACAACGTTAAAGAAAAGTATTTTATGCGCGACAAGACAATAACAAGTTATGGAAGAGAAAGATTTAGATATTATTGTTGTTGACACTTTCAAACCGAACAAACAATGTATCAAAGCTGTCAGAAAAGAATATAGAATATTAGGATTTATTGGTAGATCGTTTGAGTTTAAGTCCAAGAAAACAATGCTAACATTATATAATTCCTTAGTATCCCCCCATCTAGAATACTGCGTCCAATTTTGGTCCCCATATTTATGACAGGACATAGACAGAATGGAGAGAGTGCAACGACGGGCAACTAAAATGATTCCTAGACTAAGAAACAAATCATATTCTGCCCGTTTAGAAACGTTAAAGTTATTCTCACTCGTAAAAAGGCGAATTGAGGAGATTTAATCCAGGTGTTTAAAATGATTAAAGGTTTTGATAATATCGACGCCAAAAAATATTTCACCTTCAGGAATGCAGAGAGAACTCGCGGTAATGGTTCAAAATTAATAGGTAAGCATTTTAATTCTAATGAAGGGAAACATTTTTTCTTCAATCGTACAATTAATTTGTGCAATGGATTGTCAGCCAGCGTAGTTCAAAGTAATTTAATCAAATCCTTTCAAAAGAAACTAGATACTTATCTTGCCTTAAACCCCCATTTGGAAGCATAATTTAGCGCTTGGATTCTCTCCTCTGTACTTTAAAATTTTGACTTTAGCTTTAAATTCGAAGTTGGAAGTATATTTTAGCGCATAGAAATATTGTAGAATTTTCACTTGGATTCCCTCTTCTGTACTTTAAAATTTTCACCTCATCTTTAAATTCTTTACTACCTCTCAACCTCGTTTCTCTGCTTTGCTTTGAAACTTTCATTTGTCTTTAATTTTTTTTCTTCTTTCAACTCTCATTCTTAAACAGACAGCCTCGTAGGGACCAGCCGGTCTGTTGCTGTTGGTGTCCTTTGTATTCCTTTGATATATACACAATGTGTGCATATATATATATATATATATATATATATATATATATATATATATATATCAGGCACGTGCCGTGAGTAAATACTCAGGGTAGGCAGACTCAATGCGCGAGCGAAGCGAGCGGCTCCAAGCTAGGAGGTCTGGGGTGGGCGCGAGCTCCCCCAGCGGGTTCCGGGGCGGAGCCCCAGCCACCAACGAATTTTAAGTATAATTAACCCCTTCCGCACCATTTGTGCTAATTTTTGGTCAACAACAAATATTTACTTACCGCTTTATTTGTAGATGAATTCCATTCTTCTCTCTTTGTTAGTAACAAAAATATCTGTAATTTTTTCAAAGAAGTTGTAAGTGGGATTTTGCTCCATTTTAGTAAATCTTTCCTTTTCAATTGAAATTAGGGCAAGTGATGAAAGCCTTTCCTGTTTCATTCTATTCCTGGTGTAGCTTTTAATTCTTTTCAAAGCTGAAAATGACCTCTGAACAGAAACTGTTGTAGCTGGAATTGTTAAAATCAATTGCAACAGCTTCACCGCTTCAGGAAACGTTAGTTCAAGTCCATTTTGAAATATGAAAGCAAGCAAATCTTTAATTGATTTATCCCTGAACATTTGTGCACTATAAATTCCAGCTAGATCAGTTTTCAATCTTATGACATCGAAGAAGTTACCATAATTCTTCTCTAAACTTTCTAGTGCATCCTTATCAATTTCTGTAGCTAGTTTTAGAAACTTTTTACTATCAACTAATGAAATAAATTGTAAATTTTTGAAGTCACTGTATCTTGCTTCCATATGCTGCAGTATATCATTCAATATTAGACAGAATATTCTTTCTCTTTCTTTTTTAATTGGACCTTTTGTACGACATTTTGATTCAGTCAAGTTATTTTCTTTGAAACATTCTTCAAACTTCTCATAGATATCATCAAAAGTTTTGCGCAGACCCTCGAGGGAATTCATTGTTTCATTGATTCTTTCAATGCAAAATGGAATATCTATAATTTTAGTTTGTAAGATATTGAAGAGTGTGTTAGTTCTAATGAAAATCTTATATACCATGAGAAGAAAGTATGTTGAATCTTTCGTTAGCCAATTATAAAATCCATTACTCCTCACTAAAGTATCTGAGTCCCACAATAAAGGATTGCTGTCAATGTTGTTGAAAAGTTTACAAAGGTCACTATGATAGTGTAAAATAGTTTGCACTAGCTTTGAGTTAGAACTCCATCTCGTTGGTGCAGCCTTTGGAATGCGTTTATGTACTATTTCATCAAGAAATTGCGTTCGTTTTGTAGAGTGATTGAAAAATGCAGCAAGACCATCAATGGTCTTGAAAAAGATTGTACATTCAGGTATAAATTTTGCTGACTGAGATAGAACAAGATTCAACTTGTGAGCGTAGCAATGGGTAAATAACGCTGATGATGCCTTTTCTCTTACTTTAGCTTGAACGCCATTTAAATGCGATGCCATTGCCGATGCTCCATCATATGTTTGTGCTACAAGCTTCTCAGCACAGTTGTATTTATCTAAATTTTTAAATATGCATTCTGTTACACCAGTAGCTCTTCTGTCTTTAAGTTTGTCAAATCCTATGAAAGCTTCTTTAATTTCAGAATCCAATACATATCTTAAAACTGTGGAACATTGAGCTGTATTTGAAATATCAGTCGATTTATCCACTTCTATAGCAATGAATGGGGATCTTGCGATATCTTCTTTAATATTATTTTCTACAGCTATGCCTACTGCTTCAATCAAGTCATTTTGTATCTTGTTAGAAACTCCAGAAAACACGGATGAAGTCTGTAAATGTTGTGCTAATTTTTGGTCAAATTTTGCAGTGTAGTTCAGTAACTCAATATAGTTTCCACGATTTAAAGAGGATTTATCTTCATTATCACCGCGGAAAGCAAGTTCTTGTTTAATCAAAAAGCAAGTAGCAGAAATTAATGTTTTCAGTATGTCTCTGTTTTCCTTTACCTTTTTATTGTGAATTTCAATGCTAAGTTTTTTTTGCTTATCTATGCTCAAGTCGATTCGTGTAGATCCAAATGTTTTCAACGATATTTGACTTTCATAATGCGCAGCAGACCTCTCGTGCTTACTTAAAGCATTAGTCAAATTATTTAAATCACAATATCCTGTTCTTATCCACACACTTTCACTAGATACGGAAAATAACAAGCATGGAAAACAAAAGAGTCTACCTGTTGTAACACAACCACACAACCACTCTTTCTTGCTGTACCACGTCGTTTGAAACGTTCTGATTATTTTTGTTCCTTTACGCTGTAGCAACTGTTTCAGTTCCGGTGTCGGCCTACCATTTTTAATCACATTCAACCTTTCTTCATAAGACAGTTTAGAAAAATTCTTAAGATACTCACTGTCCATATTTGAAAAGGGTTAAATTTTGAAATAAAATGTATAAAATTTAGTTCAATCACCAGAGGCAAACGACAACACAGACGCGCGCACAGCCACACACCCGACCATGTGCCCAAACGGCAAAACACTGAGTGAAAAGCAGAACTAAATCTGCTTATATAGCGCAGTATTTGTCACAGCTTGGAGCTCCACTCACGGCACGTGGGAAAATTTCATCGTCAAGCATTAATATATATAGAGGTTGAAAGGCACGGGGAAATTGTGCTTCTAACACAATATTATCCATTTACAAATTTATACATTGAATTTCATACATTAAATTAACATTTATATAATGAAGTGAAAATCATTTACTTTTAATATTTAATATTTTTAGTTTTATTCAGGGTAAGCACTGCCTACCTTGCCTACCCAGAGGGCACGTCCCTGATATATATATATATATATATATATATATATTGTTACGTATAAAAAGAGTGACAATGATGTCGATTAGGTGTTTTATTTTATATACCTAATACTTTCTGTATTTATTTTTAATTATGAATTTATTTGACCTGATATCATTTAAACCACGTCATATACGTTTACCCAAGGTGATAAATATGTTTCTCTGTCAATTCGGTTTAGGAGGATAATTATACACCTTTTACAAAAATAGTATATTCAAGACCTTAAAACCAATTATAATGCAAATAACAGTTTTGAAAGTAATAAAGATTTGTTTATGGAAATGACACTTGAGACATTGGTTCTTACTTCAAGAATTTGATATTTAGAATTAGCATCATTCATTCAAAATATGACTGTTGGCCAAATGTTTTGGCATGGAATCAATTACCATGAAAAGAATTATACTTAATCATAAGTCGATTAATTAAAATGCATAAACACTTTACATTTGACTGATAGACAAATTTAATCTACAATTGGTAGTTATTTAACTGAATACCGTCTTATTGTAGTACACCAAGTCATAAAAATTGATTAATCGCTCACACACTACAAATTTAAAATACCATTTTAATTGACTTAATTTTTTAAAACACTATCAGTTCCATAGCCTTTCAATTATATGGACTTTAACATCAATTACTTCCTTTAAATAAAAGATGTTTAAGATAATTAACCTTTGTCTTGAGAAGTCTGAGATTCAATATTCATACAAGACCATTAAATAACTGGATATAATGTATAAGATAAGAGAATAAAAATGAATGTATAAGTTTAACAATTACAAATCGTCAGATACTTATCTTGCGGATGGACCCCTTTTGTGTATGGGTTTTCTTTTTGGTAATTACGTAAGTATACTCTTTCTCTTTCCTACTATATACAGGGTGTTTATGAAGTCCCTATTTCAGTGAAAACGTAACAAAAAGGGTAAAATTCAATAATAATATAATAGAAAGCATACATTTAATGAATACTTAAGCATATGATTCTACATGAGCACCATCAGTATCTCTACAGAGTCCGAATCTCTTAGTAGAATTGCGGAACACATTTTGGAGCATGACAGGGGTTAGTTTTGTAACTGCTGCTACGATATGAGCACTAAATCTTGCAGATCTGTAACCCTCGTTTGATAGACGTTTGATTTGATAAAGCCCCATGCAAAGAAATCCAAGGGCGTTAGGTCAGGAGATCGAGACGCCAAGAGCCTGTTGCCTCCACGTCCGATCCAGCGCTTTAGAAATCGTTCATTTAGGTACTCCCGAACAATGTTTGCGTAATGACGAGGTGCCCCATCTTGTTGAAAGACGACGGTGTTTAAAATGCCATCTGAATGAAGCTGGGGTTCTAGGAATTGCTGAAGCATGTCCAGATAAATAAGCCCTGTAACTGTAGCTTCAGCAAAGAAAAAAAAAAGGGCCCATAAATCTTAGATTTGGTCATACCCAACCAGACAGTAACTTTAGGAGAATCTCTTTCCCATTGATATAAATCAACTGGCTTTTCATTAGCCTATATGCGGCATTTATGGCAATTAACCTTTCCACACGTATGGAAAGTTACTTCATCACCGGAGAGAATGTGGTCCATTAAATTTTCATTCTAAATGTGTTCAACAAGATCGACACACATTGCACTTCGCTTTGGATAATTCTCTTCATGTAAGTCATGAAACACCTGAATGTGATAACCTCTCTTCTTCAACGTCGATTTCAAAATTTTGTGGATAGTTGATTTGGGTATCCCGAGTCTATGTGATGTGGTGCGAATTGAGATGCTTGGATGTTCATCGATAACATTACGTACCGCATTTACAGCATGCTCAAAGACACTTGGACGACCAGATCTTGACTCATCTTGAACAGATGCCGTTCTTTTAAATTTATTAAGCAAATCACAAATTGTCTTGTCTGTAGGGGCTGGCTTGTGAAATGTTTTTTCAAACCTCTCTCTAATTTCTTTGCATTTCTTTCCTTTAATCCGAAGTGTCACCACCATCACACGTTCTTGTACATTCATTTTCATAGGGTTCTGTAACAAAAATAAATAAAAACCGTTAATTCAACGAAATAGATAGGGGCTTTATAAACACCATGTATATTCACCCCAAAAAGCTGTCTCTCTCTCTCGTTTTCTAAGAGAAATTTTAAGGAGAGACAATTTTAAGTCTTATTTTAGCTAAGTCCGTTTTCTCCTTTTGGTAGTTGGAGGTTAGACTCTTTTGAATCTTTAACTCACGCGAACGCTCGCTTCTAGCTCACTCGGGGCGTGTACTTTTATGGAGAGACGATTTTTACGCCTAATTTTATTTTAAGCTAACCCGTTTGCTTTTCGGGTAATTTATGCTTAAGTCAGAACAATGGTACTTTTATGCCACACACAATCTTTTGGTACGAACTTCAGTTAAGTTCGAAAAGAATTTTAATCCAATTTTGTTTCATTTTAGACACAGGATTTTCACGGGACCCGCTTTATGTAAAGCTTCGAGACACACTCCACTAAGCTGTTTTTTGCCTTTTTCTCATACCCTCTCTCTCTGTTTCGAGGTGGCATCTTCCTGCTTCGAATTTATAAAACTTCGTTTATGCCCGAACGTTTTATATGTAAATGAACGTTAACTTTTGAAACGCCTTTTCATTTTATACGTAAATGAACGCTAATTTTTTAAACGCCTCCTCCTTTGTTTCAATGGAGTGAAAACCCACGTGTGTTGCACATTTCGTTTGAAAATGAAATTTTTTATTTTTTATTATTTTCCTAGTATCGGAGTAATCTTTATAGGGTAATTTTTGTCCGACCTTATTCAGAATTACATAGACAATTGAATTCATGTCTTTCTCCCTAATTTACGCGAGTGTTTCAACATGCATGTGTTTTAATTCACGTATTTAAGAATTTCCAAACGTCGTCTGAGAGACGCAAACGTGGATCCGCCATTCGAGGCTAACAAAGCACTCTTCATTTGAGCTAAGCATACCTTAATTGATTCTGATATTGATACATACTTATTCATTCTTACATTTATATGAATAATTACACTGGTATGCATCAATTTTGCTGTCAAGGGTCTTGTAAGTGATTCTTATAGAGTTTTTCCTGCTGATTTCGAATCTGCAATCCGTTTTTCTCAATCAGCTCAGGTTATCCGGCTATGGCCTCATAAGTAAAATAGAATTTTTCGTGATTTTGTCAAAGCGGAATTGGAACAGTAACATCTATCATCACTTGTTTCACTTGTATAATATCTTTTTTTACTTTTCAGGCATATAGATAAAATATTTCATAATGAATAGAGCGTGTAAAAATGATCCCAATAGATTCTGCTACATATGTGGGACGGTTACCATGCCAAATAACCAGTCCCAAATCACTAAATTTGTGACGACAATGTATAGAGCATACTTTGGAATTAAGCTAGGGGACCAGGACAAAAATTTCGCCCGTCATATGTGCTGCAAGACGTGCATTGAAAATTTGAGAAGATGGAGCAAAGGCAGAGCGAAATCTTTGCCTTTTGGAATTCCCATGATTTGGAGAGAAGGAAAGGATCACGTGACAGATTGCTATTTCTGCATGACAAACCTCCAAGGTGGGCTTATAAATTTATTTTTCTTAAATATTTTGAAATCCTCGTATGAAACTTGACATAATATTCACCATAATGTAATATTCACCATATATAGCATAATATTCACCATAATGGTAATCATACATTTACGTATACATATTGTTATAGAAAATACATTTACACATACATATTGTTATACAAGTTACATTTACATATACAATGATTGTATATTTTCTTTCTTTTCATTCATATTGTCCCCGAAGGGACAATATGAATGAAAAAGAAAGAAAATATACAGACTCCATCGACCTATTTCATATCTTACAGACCGCAGCCTTCCCTCACGAGCCGCCACTGTCTGAATGCTTCTTCTATTTCATATGCAAGTTTTATATCCATGTTTCTGTGTTTCTATTTTCAAGGGTTAACAAGAAGAATAAACACATTGTTGTATACCCTGACATTCCTTCTGCTATGAGACCTGTACCCCATGGTCCTGGAATTCCAATACCCGACCCACCTCAAACCCTGGACTTCGATGATTCTGATGATGAATCAATGACCAATGCCAATGACCAGTCCCAGTCGTATATACCTCAAAATACCGCTTCAAATGAGCCGAGGCCTCTCAACCAGGCCAAACTTAATGATCTTACCAGGGATTTAGGACTTTCCAAATTAGCTGCCGAGATCTTGGGCTCACGACTTCGAGAGGACAACTTGCTGGCTCCGGGAACAACATTCTCCTGGTATAGGAAACGAGAGGAAGAATTCCGCAAGTTTTTTGCAGTGCACAAAAATACCTCTTCCTTAGTGTACTGCTGCAATGTTGAGGGGCTAATCGAATCCTTGGGCCTGCCATATAACGCATCAGAATGGAGGCTATTTATAGACTCGTCTAAACGAAGTTTGAAAGCAGTACTTCTCAACATTGGGAATAGGGTTGCATCAGTCCCTGTAGCACATTCCGTACAACTTACTGAGAGCTACGATAATATGAAAGTTTTACTGGATGCTCTCGTATACGACCAACATAACTGGAGGATCTGTGGAGATTTGAAGGTAATACTAATATCATAAGTAAACTATTGCTATTGACTATGTTGTTTTTCCAAAGGTTATTTGAGAGCGTATAAGAACACTTAACTTCCCCACAGAAGTGATACAGTCCAATGCATAGATTTTTTTATCTGATAGAACAAATTCTCTAAATTCTTTAAATATTTTCATTTTTTTTCAGATTGTGGCATTTGTATTGGGAATGCAAGGGGGATACACGAAATACCCATGTTTCCTCTGCAAATGGGATAGCCGAGCGGATGAGAAGCACTATGCACAGCGTGAATGGGCATCCAGAGAGAATTTTGAACCTGGGTCGCATAATGTCGTTTCAGTGCCCCTTGTACCACCAACAAAAATTTTGCTCCCATCACTTCATATTAAGCTGGGCTTGATGAAAAATTTCATCAAATCAATGAATAAGGAGGGTTCAGCATTCCGATATCTCGAGAGTAAATTTCCTCATATATCTGATGCTAAACTAAATGCTGGGGTTTTTGATGGTCCTCAAATTCGAACTTTGATCAAGGATACTCAGTTCGAAAACGCAATGACTCCAACTGAGAAGAATGCCTGGTAGGCATTCAAATCAGTTGTCACTGATTTTTTTGGCAAGCGTAGAAGTCCAGAATACGAGTCCGTTGTCGAAAACTTGATGGAAGCTTTCAAAGCTCATGGGTCGCGCATGTCCATAAAAATGCACTTTTTGTGGTCCCACTTGGACTATTTTCCTGAAAATTGCGGGGATTATAGTGAGGAACAGGGTGAACGATTTCACCAAGATATCAAAATAATGGAAGAGAGGTACCAGGGAAACTGGGATATCAATATGCTGGCGGACTATTGCTGGTGTTTGAAGCGAGACGTGCCCGAAGAAAAACACAGACGGAAAGCCAAAAAAACTTCATTCCTTCCTCAATAAACTTTTTTCCATATTCATTGTATGAATAAAAGTATTTATTCACACAATGCTTTCATTTTTCACGAGTGTTCTTATAATATTACTCGTATCTACAGTGTTTAAGCTAAAAAAAATCAATAAATTTGGGGATAAAATTGGACTTATAATAAATGGACAATAGAGAAAAAACCTGACCTGATTGAGGAAAACCAATGTCATTTTCGAATTCAGCATGGTCGAATTATATAATATGAGTTGAAAAAACCCTCACAGCAGACAAAAAAATTTCATATGCATACCAGTGTTATACACACAATTCAATTTATTCGTTTGCATGAACAATTCATTTGTGGTGTAATTAATAACCAGTAATTAATTAACCTTATGATCCATTCCCCATACATAACAACATATATATATATATATATGTGTGTGTGTGTGTGTGTGTGTGTGTGTTTCGATTTTACATAAGGCAAAGAAATATCGGCGGAAAAATGGTTGACCTCTTCTTCGTTAGACAGCCATCGCCGATATGTAGGTAGACTCAGTATGTCGCTTCCTTGCACCGACAATGAAGTTTATACCGTTAATCTGACTGCGAGTTACAACAATGTTATCCTTCGGTCAATGGCGTCCCCTCCCTCAGTCCGTTGATAGAATGGAATGTTTATAAATCTCACGTGGAAGGATAAAGATGACGTGTTACCTTTTTCAGTCTTTATTTCATAAAGATAGATCATTTTTAAGATATTAGATTGAATTCTTTTACAATGCACAATAATTAGAACATCAAATCCTTAACACGACACTTGCTTAGAGAGTTATTAACGAACCAAGGACCTGAGCCGAACCGGCTTCCCAAAGTGCGAGGCACGCACTTGCCAAAGGGGTGAGGCTTCGACTGCCTTCTCAAAGTGTTTGCACTTTGCCCTGAAGAAACTCCCATGGTTGAAAGGTTGTCTAACAATGATATTAGCAAAAGAATTTATAAAATTTTGGTTCTACACTTAACTCCTTTATGTGATTTATAATAGTCGAAAAGAACATTTAGAATTTAGGAATCTCTGTTTAAGATTATAGATGTGGCACCTTTGAAGAGGCTTATAAGTTAGGCTTATCGAAAAAGATGCCAGAAAATCTACCGGGCATTGAACAATTTATACAAATATTAAAAATTTAACGGATTAATACTTTAATTTATACGAATAGAATAATATCTTTTAAAGTATTAATACTTTAATTTATACAAACATAATAATATTTTTAAATTTTAACAAAAATTTATTTCCTGTGGAAAACCTTTTCCACAGAAATATAAGTACATCAATTCTTTAGCTAGGCCATAAAATAAGTATATACAAATTTACCAAATTTCTAAAGTGTAATATTTTAATGTTTCAGATATGGTTACACACCACCGCTAACGTTTTATGAACTCTTTTTGTGAAGAAGCAAACACAAACTTAACTGAAATTATGAGTACTCTGTAAACTCTTAAATGAGCTTAATTAATTTTATACCACAAGTAAATCATGGTCGGGAAAGAATTTTTTATTTATACAAACGAGCTTCCTCCTTTCTCTTGCAGTCAGCCATAAAATGAAAGTCTTGGTAGAATAATTATTTTTTTAGAAATTCACTCCATATTTGGCAGTTTACCTTCTGCATACTTATCCTTAACTATTAAAAAAACACCTGCATTTTCTTCCATTTCCTTTCAACCTTACTTAGAATATAAAAAATATGAAAACAGTGTTACACAAACTTCCAACTATTTTTAACGAAAAGGGGGGTAGGTGTAATGGGGGAGGGGGTTATGCAACAATGGGGGTGTGGGGGGTTATGCCACAAGGGGGGTTAGTCTCTCCAAGTTGCATGAAGAGGGAGAGGGGGTTTTGGGGGGAAAGGGAGAATGACCTCCCCTCAAAGGGTTAATTTAAAATGGGGTAGGAGTAATGGGGTAGGGGGGTATGCAACAAGGGGGTGGGGGTTAGTCCCCCAAGTTGCATGAAGGGAGAGAGGAGGTTTTAGTGGGTGATGGAGAATGACCTCCCCCAAGTAATTTTTTGTCTTCATCTCGGTACTAAAAAATAAAAATCTGAGTTTGATATTCTTTTTTTTGCATCCTGTTAATTTTATTAAGTTTTTTTCGCAAAGAGAGCAGAGTCCAGGTGGTAAAATCTGGGGCGAAACCCAGGCACCAAAGGTTTGCGAAGCACAAGTTCCGCCCGTAGGGCAGGGAGCCGAAGGCTCTGCTTGTTACTTTTTATTTTTTTTAAACTGAAAATAAATAATAAAAGTACTGTACAGGTTTCTTGACAATTAGTTACAAAAAATTTTAGTTAATGATATGAGGAATTTTTCATCATTTGAATACATCAAAAGCAAATTTAAAAGTTTTTCTTTTAGCTAAAAAGAGTTGCTTCATTAAATGCTGTGATACATCTCACAGGAAAAGTTGAACAGTATATAAAATTAACATGTAGTTCTTTAGTTGAAATGTGAACATTAAGAATGAACCTTTGCCTATTTGAGGTTTTGAACCTGGAACAAAAAGGATAAAACTTCAAAAGGCAAGCATACAAGAACGATTTAATTTTAGATTTCATTCTTACATTATGTAAGCTTGCTTTTAGACTACGAGCACAGCGCTATTAATTACTTATAATTCTGCTTAAAAGTTTAACGTTGACATTGTACTTGAAAGTGCTTTTCTTTCTCAACATGAAAAGAACAAAGATCGGTAAAAATTATTTGAATAAATCACCAAACGTAAAGGACTTATTAATATTAATCTACCAGAAAGAAAAATATCATACTTCTTCAACTAAAGAATTATTAAGTTGGAATACCAGCGGAGCGATGAAATGTCGCTAAAAGGTGCAAGAAAAAAGAAAGTAAACATAACGCAGGAAACATCTTCAGATTTTACTGTTGGAAAGACTGAAACATTTACAAGGAGAATACAATACAATCTTAGAAGTTTTTTTACCTAATTTAGATTCGTTCTTCCATTTTACGTCCTTCGTCCAACTGCACTCACTCAGACGGGCTGTAATGCCACCAACCGGGAAAAATAAGCCCCCTTAAAAAGAGGACTGGGTCGAACCAAATACATTACATGTAACAGGCTCGTTCCTGAGTTATGGTTATATTTAGGAGTCTAGCAGTCTTGTTTTGCTTTCAAATTCAGTCTCACTTCTGGTCATTATTTCATTTCAAAGCTTTTAACACCGTTTTAAATTATTATATAAAACTTAACTGCAATGTTGCATTACATTAAAAAGATTAGGTTTTAATTTTAATTATATTTGTACAATAAATTCTTAGATTTATTATTAATTTGTACAATATATATATATATATATATATATATATATATATATATATATATATATATATATATATACACATATATATACACAGGGTGCCCCAGAAGCCTGGATTCATGGAAAATAGACGACATATTTTTATAGTGAAACAAACACATTTCTAGTGTCAGTTTTACATATTTCAGGAAATAAAAAAGCCAGAGGGAGGCATATCAGTTATTTTACGAACATCTGACTTTTTCTGAAAACATGTAGCAATATCAGTTCCACTTTCTCTTGATTGGTATACTGAGCCATCAGGGTATTTTCTTTCCTGAAATATGTAAAACTGACATTAGAAATGTGTTTGTTTCACTTTAAAAATATAATGTTTATTTTCCCTACGAGTCCAGCTTTTGGGACACCTTGTGTATATATATTAGGGTGTTTCATAAATTAAAAGTTTGGAAAAATTTTAATCCACATGGATCCCCTTGTTCCATTTGCTGAGGAGACTGATAAACCGAAGTATTAATTCAATAGTTTAAAGTTTACGGGTCCCCAGTTTGATGCTCTGGCAGATCATAAACGGAAAAAATTAAACAAAAATCTGTCAATGAATTTTTATTCAACAAACGAGTACCATTTCACTACACATTTTCACAAAGATACAAAAAACATAACCACTTCTTGCGAATCATTTGTCCATGAAATCCTTTTTGGTTTTATTCGGGTATTTCGCCCTATCCTGCATCACAGTTTTGAGCAAATACTGCTTCTGCTCTTCGTTCTTCGTCAGAGAACAGTTGAACTCTTGGTGAGCGCGATGGCTTTCGGCCCGATCGTTGACGACAGAGATTTTGTTAACAGTTGCCGCTGCTTGCTTGAAGCCCTCTACTTCAGTCCACTCGGCAACTGGCTTTTTCAAGAATTCTGTGTCCAAGTCGAATGCATGGAAGAAAGCCATCGTTTCCTGTCACGAACTCCGCCAGGTGTTTCGAGGCAAGATTCCTGACGTTCTTCCCTTGGGGTCGCTTGAGTTCCTTTTTCGATGCGGGCTTACCCAAACTGACGACCATCTGAGCCTTTTCTTCATCTGCCACATCTGCGTCGAAGAACGCCATGGCAATAAGAGTCTCAGAGATGTACCATAGGTGTCGAGACATGGCTTCTTGCGCAGCGTTAACACACGAATATCCCGACATGGCAAAGGCTTCCGCGTCACGCAGAAATTCCAGATCAACTGCGGCAGCCTTGCTTGAGGTTGCAGCACGAGTCCAACCTCGGATGTAGACGAGGGACACGAAGAGACCTACGGCTGTCAGAGCTTCCAACTCGTGACTCGACATCTTGAACTGCTTCTTCAGTAGAATTACTTTCAAGGAGTAGATGGCTATCGCCATCCATCGAGCGTGATGGTAAGCGCCAGGGGCTCTGAGAGGGAGATCCACCACTTTTGCTTCTCCCAGGAAGATGAGAACCAACTGTAGCAGTTCCTTGTAGTCATCGCGCTGATGCGACGTGCTCACCATCCCTCTCACCAGCAGGACTGACTTCTCCCTCAGTTCCCTCATAGAGTCATTGACTTGAGCAAAATCGTACGGCCGCACGTCCAACCGGTCGATGAACTTCCATTGTCCCTGAAACCTCTTGAAAACGGGTATATCGGGGCCACTTGAAGGGCCGTATGCACGCTTGAAGACGGAGCTGAGGATGACTTCATAGATGTGATGCCGACAGGGGAAGTACATGAGTTCTCTGCCAAGACCTTTCTCAATCAGGACGCAGGCCCCGATATGAATCCCGGTGTTCGACGCTGTCGTGTCGAAAGACAGTCCCCGCACGCGCTCTTCCATCCTGTGTTCCTTGACCAAATCCAAGCAAACTCGCGCTATCTTCTCGCCGGTTCCGGACGTCACCTTAGGAACGCCGAGCAACTTCTCCTTGCCGTCGCCAGAGACGAGGACGGCGATCCGGTCAACGCTCTCCTTCCATTGCTCATTGTCAGGTAGGAGCTTACCGTCCCAATGCAAGACAAGAGGCTGACCAGGACAAACTTCGTCGGATTGATAACTTTCAGCAGCCACCTTCCTGAGAGCCTTGCGTGTGCGGTACATGGTACTGGCAGAAATGGACAGTTCATCCAAGTCAAAACCTAGTGATTTAGCCGCTGCAGCGTACGACATAGCTGAATCGCGGTACGAAATATTCAGCCGATCGTAGGTAGTCGTCACATCCTGTGAGATTAGATTCCTGCGTCGCTTCTTGGTATTTCCCTTGGAGGAGGATGGAAAAACTTCAACGGTTGGGTCAACGACATCTGAGTCAGTCTCTGACGAAGTTGAAATCACTAAATCCCCCGTATCTTCTGCAGCTCCTTGTTCCTTCCTGGCCTTCTCCTGTTGTTCCTTAATCTTGTCCAGCCTCTTCCTTTTCCTAATCTCCTTATAGTGAAGCTTCATGTCAACAGGGCCCATGCTGCAGGAATTTGGATCTTCACGCTGCATGTCGAGAAAGTGGATGTCCTCCTGATTCTTCATCATTTCCTTAGCCTGTGAATGAGCAATGTCCATGATCTCCTTCGCTATGCCTCCTTGAACATCGCCTCCTTCACTCGGAAGGACTCTGCTTTATGTGACTTGTGCTTCACAAGCCGGTCGTATTCCTTGAGAAGGGATTCCATCTTCCTCAAGGCCGAATCTCGACGCATCATGGGGATTCTCGCTCTCTCCCAAAATATGAGACAGGCATCCAGGCACAGGTTCAGGCATTTAGTACGTCCAAATTTTGCTCCTTTTGGTAAAAGTACTTTTTGAGTACTTGCAACTGAGTTGGAAGGCCACTTGATGTGATGTTCGCATCCGTCTGGCCAATAAGAAACACTTCTGTTTTCGCTCTGGTAGACACCTGGAAAAGAAAACAAACTAAATAATTCCACAGAAATAATTTCACATCGTAATTAATTTCATTAATTAAATAAAGAAAAGCAGTAACTGGGACTCGAACCAGTGTCATAGCCGTTTGGCGGCATCGCTCAAGTCGGCGTACACAGCACGCTATCCACTACACCATCTAGGGAGTGGATAGCGTGCTGTGTACGCCGACTTGAGCGATGCCGCCAAACGGCTATGACACTGGTTCGAGTCCCAGTTACTGCTTTTCTTTATTTATAAAACTGATACGTGTACACTACGTTCTCTTTGACAATTCATTAATTAAATAAATTTCAATACCGCAGTAAAATTACATTAATTAGTATCATAAATAATTACCAGCTTAGTTGTCCAATATGCAACAGACTAATTATTTCATGTAATATTAATAATAAATATCACTACCACAGTAAAATGACAGAAATTAAATAATAATAAATTTCAATACCACAGTAAAATGAGATAATTAGTAGCATATATAATTACCTCCATAGTTGTCCAATAGGCTATACAACACGAACCGCTCAAGTGACGAAGAAAACCGTCTTCACTGCAGGCAGGCGAGAAATGAACTGACAAAAAGTCGTCAAAGTTGGGGACCTCTAAATGCAGCGCGATCTGGTTCAAACTTGCCCAAACGTGTTTTCTTGTTCTTTAGAATACGGAGAAACGTGTGGATTAAAACTCCAAGCTCATTTTTATTTTACCCTATAGGTATGAAACACCCTAATATATATATATATATATATATATATATATATATATATATATATATATATATATATATATATATATGGGAATTAACTCAGAATGGTTCCCTGAGTTTTTTATGATACACACAGACCGTGCATGGAACAAGGAACTCTTCTGGGATAATTAAATCCACTATAGTCCGAATAAGTAATGGTAAATGACAAATACCATAGTTTTTCTTTTTCATGATGCAAGCCCGACGTGGGCAACGGGTCTCTCGCAAAGAGGTCCCATAAATATAGTTTCCCTCACCAGCTATCTGCAAAGCAGACAGGATCCAGCTTTGGGACATGGATCTATGGTTTAAAGCAGCCTAGCCCCACTACATGTAGAACCTCAATATAAGTAAAAGACTCGTTGCATTCACGTCGGATTGAATAAATCAAAGAAAAAGGGGTAACTATTATATTTTTAGCCAAAACCAAAACTTAAACATCAACTGGCAGAATTGAGCGTCCACTTTTCAAGGCACATAACATGTCCGTTTCATGATGGTACATGTCTGTGTGTATCATAAAAAACTCAGGGAACCATTCTGAGTTCATTCCCATCATGAAACGGACATCTTATGTGCCTTGAAAAGTGGACGCTCAGTTCTGCCAGTTGAGGTTTAAGTTTTGGTTTTGGCTAAAAATATAATAGTTACCCCTTTTTCTTTGATTTATTCAATCCGACGTGAATGCAACGAGTCTTTTACTTATATTGAGGTTCTAAATGTAGTGGGGCTAGGCTGCTTTAAACCCTAGATCCAAGTCCCAAAGCTGAATCCTGTCTGCTTTGCAGATAGCTGGTGAGGGAAGCTATATTTATGGGACCTCTTTGCGAGAGACCCGTTGCCCACGTCGGGCTTACATCATGAAAAAGAAAAACTATGGTATTTGTCATTTACCATTACTTATTCGGACTACAGTGGATTTAATTATCCCAGAAGAGTTCCTTGTTCCATGCACGGTCTGTGTGTATATATATATATATATATATATATATATATATATATGTATATGTATATATATAAACCAGCCACTGGGGGTGCAAGCCAGCACAACTCAGTGCCGGTCCCAAGCCCGGATAAATGGTGAGGGTTGGCGTTAGGAAGGGCATCCGGCCGTGAAAGATTTTGCCAAAACCAAGAATGATGAGCCAAATTCATATAGCCTCGGAAAATGCCAGGGCGTACCCCGTATGCGACGCGCAGGGGCCTCGCCTGACCCCGCGAGAAATGGACGAGGCAGCCGAGTCGAGGACGGGCTCGGGTAAAGAAGCTAGTCCGAGTGGTTAGAGTTGGGACGTTGAATGTAGGCTCTATGACTGGGAGAGGAAGGGAGGTGGCGGATTTGATGGAGAGACGGTGTGTGGGAGTATTGTGTGTGCAGGAGACGGTGGAGAGGAAATAAAGCAAGGGAGCTGGGAGGGGGACATAAGTTGCTTTATAGTGGAACGAATGAACAGGGTAGAAACGGTGTTGGTATAGTGCTGTCAGAAGTGCTGAAGGATAGCCTGGTGAGTGTGAGTAGAAGGAGCGATAGAGTTATGAGTGTTAAGCTGGGCCTTGACGAGATGACGGTGAACATCGTGAGTGCGTATGCCCCCCAAGCTGGCTGTGAAGGTGTAGAAAAGGAAGTGTTTTGGAATCAGTTGGATCAAGAACTTGGTGCGATACCAGAGGGGGAAAAAGTGATCTTGGGTGGAGACCTGAATGGCCATGTGGGAAGAAGTAGAGAGGTGATTGAGAGGGTGCATGGTGGTTGGGGCGTGGGAGAGAGAAATGAAGAAGGGGAAAGGGTGGTGGATTTCGCGATGGCGTTTGATCTAGCGATAGTCAACACCTTCTTCCAGAAAAAAGATAACCAGTTTGTGACCTATAGGCGGGAGGAAGAGAAAGCCAGATAGACTTTCTAATGTGCAGGAGATCCCATTTGGAAGAAGTTAAGAACTGCAAAGTCATAAACGGGGAAAGCGTGGCGGCGCAACATAGAATCCTGGTGATGGATTGGTCGTTTAAGAGTGGTAGGAAAGAAGGCAAGAACAGGTGACACCTAGGATAAAGTGGTGGGGACTGAAGAAAGAAGACCAGAAAAGGAAATTTGAGGAGAAGGTTTTGGAAGAAGTAAGGTCGTTGGAGAGTGTACAAGAATGGTGGGAGGAGAACAGCCGGGTGATATTGAGAGTTGGTGAGGAAGTACTGGGCAAAACATCAGGTAGAAGACCCCTGAAGATAAAGAGACGTGGTGGTGGAATGAAGAGGTTCAGGAGGTGATTAAAAGGAAGAAAGATGCTAAAAAGAAGTGGGAACATCTGGTAGACAAGAGGATAGAGAAAGCTATAGGCAGGCGAAAAAGGAGGCGAAGAAGGGAGTGGCAAGAGCCAAGGCGCAGGCGATGGATGAAGTATATAAAGAGTTGGAGACACCGGCGGGAGAGAGAAAGATCCTTAGAATAGCGAAGGCTAGGGATAAGGCGAGTAAAGATTTTACTCAAATTAAACAGGTAAGGATGGGCAGGGAGTGGTCTTAAAGGATCAGGATAAAATCATGGATAGATGGAAGAGTTATTTTGAACATCTGTTAAATGAGGAAAACCCAAGGGTTATTTTTGAAGATGGTGTCCCAAATCAAGGGTTAACTTCAGGAGTGAGTAGGGAGGAGGTGAAGGTGGCGTTGAAAGGAATGAAGAAGGGGAAGGCATTGGGACCGGATGGGATACCAGTGGAGGCGTGGAATTGTTTGGGAGATGAGGGCATAGATCTATTGTGGGATCTGATGCAGAAGATATATGAAACAAGAGGAAATGCCGGAGGAGTGGGGGGATAGTACACTCGTACCTATCTACAAAGAGAAGGGGGACATCCAGGATTGTGGAAATTATAGGGAATAAAGCTTATGTCACACACGATGAAGGTTTGGGAAAGGATTATAGAGAAAAGGTTAAGAGAAGAGACAACCGTGGGGGAAGAGCAGTTGGGTTTTATGCCAGGTAGGGGAACAACTGATGCGATTTTTGCACTGAGGCAGTTGATGGAGAAACACCGGGAGCGACAAAAGGGACTCCACATGGTTTTCATCGACCTAGAGAAAGCATATGATAGAGTGCCACGTCAGGAGGTTTGGAGGTGTATGAGAGAGAAAGGTGTGCCGGAGAAGTACGTTAGGTTGGTGCAAAGTATGTATGAAGGAGCAAGGACCCAGGTTAGGAGTAGTGTAGGTGTAGCGGAATTGTTCCCCGTGAGGGTTGGTCTACATCAGGGATCTTCTTTGAGCCCGTACCTTTTTGTTTTGATTATGGATGTGTTGGCCCAGGGGATAAAAGATCAATCCTCTTGGTGTATGCTCTTTGCAGACGATATTGTTCTGTGCAGCAACAAGAGAGAAGTAGTAGAAAGAAAATTGGAGGAATGGAGGAGGGCTTTTGAAGACAGAGGGTTGAAAATCAGCAGAAAGAAAACGGAGTACCTGAGGTTCTACGAAAATCAAGACTCAGAAATTAGTTTAGAGGGAGCGAGGTTAAAGAGAGTAAGTAAGTTTACGTACTTGGGATCGACAGTGGCTGAGGACGGTGAGCTGGACACAGAAATAACACACAGAGTGCAATCTGGTTGGAAAAATTGGAAGAAAGTTTCAGGGGTGCTGTGTGACCGAAGAATAGGCGCAAGGGTTAAGGAAAAAGTGTATAAGACTGTGGTAAGACCGGCTATGATGTATGGGGCTGAGTCTTGGGCTATAAAGAAAGATCATGAGAAAAGACTAGATGTAATGGAGATGAGAATGCTGAGATGGATGTGCGGAGTGACAAGGTTGGATAGAGTAAGGAATGAAAGGATAAGGGGCACAACAAAGGTTGGAGAAATCTCGAGGAAGATACAAGAAAGTAGACTGAAATGGTATGGACATGTGATGAGAGGGGACGAAGATTATGTGGGTAAGAGAACGATGAATATGGAGGTGTATGACAGGAGAAAGAGAGGCAAACCGAAGCGAATGTGGATGGAGAAGGTGAGGGACGATTTGAGGGAGAAGGGTTTGTCGGAGGAAGAAGCCCAGGACCGGGCTGTGTGGAGGAGGCTGGTCAGAAACGCCGACCCGCATAGAGGCGGGAACGGGCGAAGAGAAAGAAGAAGATGTGTATATATATTAATATATATATATATATATACACACATGTGTGTATATATATATTATATATATTATATATATATACATATAGATATATATATATTATATATAATATATATATATATATATATCTATATCTATATATATATATATATATATATATATACATATACACACACACACACACACACATATATATATATTATAATATATATATATATATACTAGGGGCACTTTTGCCCCACTCTTTTTTCTTAACTAAATAATAGGCCATGGAGCTGAAATATCTTTTGGGAGGTAAGTTTGAACTTTCTACGCTTCACATAACCGGATTTTTCCAGTTTGAACCTCCCCTCCTTGTATAAAACCACTTTTAAACGCCCTTCTATAAAACTGATGGTTAATGCAGTTTCGAAAATGGCTTCTGACACTGATGTGCGTCGTAAACAGAGAGCTGTTATCGAGTTCTTAACCGCAGAGAAGGAAACAATTGGAAATATTCACAAACGTCTACAAAACGTTTACGGAGATGCTGTCGTTGATCGAAGCACAGTTAGACGCTGGTCTAAACGTGTGAGATCATCGGAGAGAGGGAGAGCCAGCCTCGATGATGAGCCACGCAGCGGCCGCCCGGCATCGGCTATGACATCTCACACTGTGCAACGTGCTAACAGCATCATTCGATCAAATCGGCGCGTCACATAAAAGGAGTTATCACTGGAGCTAGGAATTAGAGAAGGAAGTGTAAATACGATAATTCAGCAAGTGGGATACTCAAAAGTGTGTTCACGGTTTGTTCCTCGCCAACTGACTGAACATCACAAAGTCCAAAGAAAAGAAATTGCTTCTGAGTCGTTGGTTCTATACGAGACAGAAGGGGATGACTTCCTTTCGCGAATTGTGACTGGGGATGAGACTTGGGTACACCACTTTGAACCTGAAACAAAACGCCAATCCATTGAGTGGCATCACGCAGACTCCCCACGCAAGAAAAAGTTCAAAATGGCTCCCTCTGCAGTAAAGGTTATGGCCACCATCTTCTGGGACATGAAATGGGTGAGTCTGGTGGACATTATGAAGAAAGGACAAACAATCAACTCATAGGTATATATTGCTACCCTACAGAGACTCCACAGACGTATAAAGCGAGTTCGACCGTAGACAAAACTGGAAGACGTCCTTCTTTTGCACGATAACGCAAGACCACACAACAGTTCGCAAATAAGAGAGGCCATCACAAAAATGCCCTTGACTGTGTTACCTCACCCTCCATACAGCCCAGATCTGGCACTTTCAGACTTCCATTTGTTTGGGCCAATGAATGGATGCTATTCGTGGAAGAAAGTTTTAGAGTGACGATGAGGTTGTTGAGGAAGTTAAGAGGTTGCTCGAGCGGAACCCAGCGAACTTTTACCAGCAAGGAATAAAGGCCCTTATTTCGAGGTGGAGGAAAGCCGTCGAAAAGGATGGAGATTTTGTGGAAAAATAAAAACTTGTAGAAAAGGTATGTAACTACTTGTATACACAATTTCTGGAACTTACAAGGAAACTTGGAAAGAAAAAAAAGGTGGGGAAAATATATTGATTGGCCTTCGTGTATATATATATATATATATATATATATATAATATAGAGAGAGAGAGAGAGAGAGAGAGAGAGAGAGCTCTTCTAATTGCAAAATATTGTGCTTTACACACTTGGGTACAATATAATGTAATTGTCCTTGCCCACCAAAATAATACAGTTTCCAGTGTTTCGGACATCTTCTGCGTCGTGCGTCAGCCTAATGCTAATATAATATATCAACGTTAGACGGATATTTCAAATTTTGCTTAGATTAAAACCGCAATATTTTCATATTCACCCCTAGTAACAGGTGACATAAGGGCCATAATGCGTACAAATACCTCTTCTGTTTACGATGTTTCCGAATCAACTCCTTCAGGCTTTCTTGCAGATAATTTACTTGAGAGTTGTCAATCATTCATTTAGTTTAATAATTATAAAAACCAAGTGGTTGTCATAGTAATGTGACTCTAATATATATAATATTAATTTATATATGCCTTAGGAATCAGTTCTGAGCCCAGTTATTTTATTAGGATCACCTGAAGATCAGGGCTCCCAGCCTTCTTTAGTTAGCTTTATAAGGCTAATTAACGAAAATATCACGACCTAACCTAACCAATCGTCAAGGGTGTACACTGTACAGTTGACCTAACGAGTGGTTAGGTTGGGTCGTGATATTTTCGTTAGTTAGTCTTATAAGGCTACCAAAGAAGGCTGGGGGCACTGATCTTCAAATGATCCTTTTATTATTTATATCAATGACGTTGATATAGGAATTAAGAGTATAATTTCAAACTTTGCGGATGATACCGAACTCGGTTGACAAGCAAAATCAGAATGTTTGCAGATTGAAAAAGATATTAATAAGTTACTCGAGTGAGTAGAAAATTGGCAAATGAACTTTAATATTTGTTGGTAAATATAAAACGTTGCATATCGGTAGAAACAGTGTTAGAGAAATGTAGGATCACCTGAAGATCAGGGCCCCCAGCCTTCATAAGTTAGCCTTATAAGGCTAACTAACGAAAATATCACGATTTAACGTAACCAGTTGTGAAGGGCGTACAGTTGACCTAACGCTTGGTTAGGTTAAGTCGTGATATTTTCGTTAGTTAGCCTTATAAGGCTAACTAACGAAGGCTGGGGGCCCTGATCTTCAGGTGATCCGAAATTTATTCTATGCGCGACAAGACACTAACGAGTGTTACTGAAGAGAAAGAGTTAAACATTATTATTGCTGACACTCTTAAACCGAGTAAGCATTGTATCGAAGCGGTTAGAAAAACAAATAGAATCTTAGAATTTATTGGTAGATCATTTGTATTTTAGTCGGAGAAAACATTGCTAACATTATATAATTCCTTAGCCCACCCGACCTGGAATATTACGTTCAGTTCTGGTCCTCATATTTTCGGTAGGACATTGACAGAATGGAGGGAGTGCAGTGACGGGCTACTAAAATGATCCCTAGACTTATTGGAGGAGGTTTAATCCAGGTATTTAAAAATACTAAAGGTTTTGATAATGTCAATGGCGAAAAATATTTCACCTTCAGAGGTGCAATTGGAAGTCGCGGTAATGGTATCAAATTTGTGAGTAAACAGTTTAAGGAGCAAGTGTAGTTTTCGTCCCCCTGTGGTGCCTAATGTAGTTTACGTTCTCCTACATTATCCTGGTGTATTTTGCGTTCCCTAACTTTGTCCGCGTATACCTAATCAAGTAAAACGTTAAAACTAACGAAAATATTACGACTTAACCTAACCAATCGTCAATTATATATATATATAATATATATATATATATATATATATGTCGAGCGGTGTCCCAAAATGGGCCGCTCGAATGTAGAAGACGACGATGGACTATGAATTCCGGAGGCGGTCCCCTTGGTTTGAGTCGGAATTGTATCCGAAGGATGATGGACAATGTCACTCTCGGGTTACGAGAACTCCAAAAAAAACACCTTGGAGGTGTCGCGTCTCACGTCGACACCAGTGGGTGCACCAGGCACTCACGCCTTGTCAAAAGAATGTGTGGGTTCCACTGACCACTCTTACCTCAATTTGTTGTAAAGTTTCGGAAGATTACCTTCAAGTGCTTCCTGATTCCGTTTCACGAAATCACTGGGGGAAAGTACGGGGTTGTACCGAGTTTATGCGGTGAATGGAAACGACAAACTTAATTTAACAGAGTCTTTTTATTAAATTCACTTTGAGTACAAAATTCTTTTGGTAGTAAAAATTAAATTAAATTAAATTAAATTAAATTAAATTAAATTTGGCTACGTAAAAAATGAAGATTATATAGCTCTTAAGGTGAGATTTAATACACAGATAAATCGGGAACAAGTTAACTAAAGCACAATGTACAATTTAGGCTGCTGATTCTTTCTTAAAGCAATCGGCAGCAAAGTTTATATATTGAAGTTAAGTTCAATTATCAAATGGAAGCTAATTTGATCCGGAGGGGTAGTGCCACTGCACGATTAATCACAGAATTAAATCACAGAGCCTGCGTGGTAGAGATGATAATCAGAAAGCAAAGAACCTCGTTACCGACGCTCTCGGGGTTTTTAAACCTCGGGGTAGGCGGAGACGAGGTAAACTAAGGGTCACCCTCTTACGGGCGGAGTCTAACAGCAAGCGCCTATAATAGTTTTCGATATTCAAATTTAGGCGGAGGTGAATTGACAGCTACGATTGGAAGATTGTACTTCGGGAGAGTTCCGGGGGCGAACCAATCATGATCGAAATAGGTTTCGCGGAGTTTACATTTTTCTTTTGATAATAAAGCATAATTGTAGGATCAAGAGGCGCCAGGGGGCGGCGTGAAAGGAGGTCGAACCCGTACAAAAGGGAATCGATTGGGAAGGAAGTTATAGAGCGCAAATGAATCTCATGTTCGAGATAACCAATTTGCGTGATTTTTTCGGAAAAGAGAAATAGGGGTTAGAGACAGCTGAAATTTGGTATGCGAGTAGGTTGAGCTAGGGGAAGTCAGGTGGTCTATAGGTTGACACAATTATGCTTTATCTATGGGAATAGGTCAAGATTTTAGAAAATTTAATAATAAAAAGTTAAAAGACTGATGTGTTTATAGACGCTTGCCTTGCATCGCGTGATGCTGACAATAATGGAGACGCGGAGGGATCGAAGAATTCATGCGATGAGCATATTTTCATATGCACCTCGCATCTAATGATTTAGGTTGGGATTACTGGGATTCCATGGGGTTACTGCGGATTACATGGGGTTACTACGGATTACATGGGGTTACTGCGGATTACATGGGGTTACTCCGCGTATGAAAGATGCACACTCTGTGATGTCAGAACGAAGGAATTTTGGGTTCAATTAGAACGCAATTCGTCGGAGACGAACTCGTTTGTACCGTAAGTTTACACTACGGGACACTACCTCCCCTTCTGCAGAAGTGACAAGTAAACAAAAATAATAATAAGATTAACAGTTTTAAGCACAAAAAAAACTAATATTTACGTGCTAGCTAACTAATTAAAATTTGGATTTCTCGGTGTAGCGACAGCTAACGGGGGGCCGAAGATTGGGGCAGACCGTCCGGGGCTTCTTCCGAAGGTGAGGGCTCCGAAGTAGGGGCATACCACTTCAGTCGTCGACACGGGCGGCAAGCAAGGAAGATGATTATTAGGATTAGTATGACAGTGGAGGCGTTGACGTAGGTGAGGGGCTGAACGTGGGATAAGACATGAGACCGTTCTTGGAGGGTTTCGTTGATACGATCCAATTGCTGATCCCAAGGGGGATAGTTGAAGGAAGGTACAAGAGTTACAGAGGCAAGAGGAAGGTTGAAGATAGGAATTGGTGGGAGGCGAGCCATAGGGTGTACAAGATGAGGCGTGTTGTTAATGGAGAGTATTCTGGGGTTTGATGATATAAAGCTGGAGGTAATGATAGAACAACCGGGGGGAATTCTACTAACTGGATCCAATTGTATCATACTACGGTTGTTCGGGCAATCCAGAGTTGCTTCACGTTTTTTGGGAATGGACAGGAGGAGATCGGAACTTATTTGTAGTTGAACGGGGGTTGAAGGGTCGAATGGCCGGAACGTGCAATTTGAACGGGACGAATTTTGTAACAGCATTAATAACATGGTTTCGAAAATGTATTGAAACAAAGGGTTGGATTGGAGGGCAAATTAGGAATTTAGTTGACAGAGGTGTCCTACAATGAGTAATGTCGCGAGTGGTAAACAGAGTGTATTGTTGGTAGGTTTTGGAAGGAAAAAGTATGGGTGTTCAGTGTGTAAGATGAAACGGGTCACGTTTTCCCTCATAGAGTAGACCGTGGGAAAGGGGTGAAATAGATAGGCGTTGTAGACTTGAGCATCGAAAAAAGGTATGACAGTAATAATGGAGAATGGAGAGCTGCCAAGTAACGTCCAGGTGAGGTCGAGAAAATGGTGGGCGTTGGATGGGTGTAACGGATAAATTGGGGTTAGAGCTAGTTCCTTACTGGCTTCAGTTATTAATGTATTTAGGGTCTTATAGGGAATTAGTGAATGGGGTGTTTGTTTTAACATGGCAGCGTTAAGTGCGGCCATTACGATTTGATGTGTCTCGTGAACTTGATCGAGATACTTATCAACGACAGTAATTTGGAGGTTTATAAGGTGGACATATTCAATTTGATTGTAATTTCGGCGCTGTAAAGCAATTAAGGAATCCAGCTCGTTTAGGTGTGTAGTGAGATTGCGTAGAAGGTGAAAATTCCGTTTTGCTGCGAAGACGGTACGTTTTAACACATCGCCTTTAACGATATTGTCGCTCGCTAGCAGTTGGATTTCGCGTCGCACGCTACGCACATCTGCTGAGATAGCGACGCCGAAGATGGTTTTCAGCAACTGCCCGCCGAGATCGAAGAAGCCGCGTTTAGTACGATTTGAGGGTTGTTTGGACGATACTGCTGAATCCAAGGTAGGGCCAGCGTATCGTTGAGTTTGTATTGGTAGCGTGTATGTTTTCTAAAGTGTGAGCATAGGTGGAGGAGAGTATTTGTTATATGTGTGAATGACCTAGTCGGATAGAGTATGGGGGTGGATAGGTGCCTTTGCAATAGCTATAGCGTGGGAGAGTAATTTTCGTTGGCAGGCGTTGAGGGTACGGAAAATAACGTGTGGGGCTCGTAGGTCGAAAATCACATTCAGGTGGCCTTTTAAAAAATGGCTATCCGATAAGGTTTCGACCACAGCACCGGGGACGATGTGGTAGGTACTACTAGGTACAGGAAAAAGAATGAAGACAAGGGTAAGCATACTAGACGAAGTTAACATTGTTAATAATTTTGGTGTGTTAGCGGTTACTTCCGAGAAGTTCTCCAGGAAGGGAATTTGGGTCTCACCTTGGGTTTGACCGAAGGTCGGTCCGGGGGACGAAGGGGGTGAGGTGGATGTGTCGTCGAAGCAGTGGCTAGTGACTCGGGTATTCGCGCAGTTGGAGCAGGCCGAGTCGATGGCAGCAGGGGTGTTTTCGGTGGTAGGGAGGGACTTTGTGTAGGTGTCTTGTGATGGGAATGTGTTTCACGTGAGGGTTTAGGGACGGAGTGGAGTGTGGGTACGGGGCCGGAGCTTGGCTCTAGTATAGGGCTATGTGTGTGTTCTAGTGACTCGGGTATTCGCGATCGGGAGCGAGTCCACGGGCCTTGCGACGACTCCTGAGGTCGAAATCGGAACGTCACTGTAGGGTCTTTTTCAGGGTCGTCGATAGGTGAGGGTGGTGATGGTGAGTCGGGGGGCTCCGCACTGGCTGCGGGGCCTTCCGGTAAAACTTCAAAGTCTGGAGTTGTCTCCGGGATTTCAAACTCTGGGTGGAAGGAGCAGCAGGGAGTGGCTCCGGTTCGATGTCAGGTTCAGGGGTTCCAGGATAGCTTCATCAGGCTGTGCGGACAGGGTGGTCCGAGGTGGCCTTAGGCAGTATTCCCACTCGTCCGAATCCTCGGGTTCGGTGTCGGTAACGCGGGGTTGGGTTGTATCCACCTTTGGTGGACGACTTCGGTTGAGGGGGATTAGGATCCTCAATCGCAACCTTAATTTGGTTAGCATGGACAACCTTTTTTTTAAGGTTTGCAAGTGTTGGATGGTGAAGGTGTTGTGCCCCAGGTCTTCGAGGACGCGATATGGCCCTGCCCATTTTGGATAGAGTTTACTACTGAGGCGTGGAGGCTTCGTACTGCCAACCAGCAACGGTTTCCAGGTATAATGGTCCGTTGCTTAGGGTACCGTTTGTGTTGGTAGTGGACCATTCGGTCGGTCTCATAGTTTAGACAACGTCGTGTGTCTTCGAAAACTTGGAACGAATGGCGAGCCAGGTCGTCCGCAACGTTGGGGTTCCTGTAGGTCAAATCCCTCTTCTGTGGAGTCGTTTGGGAGGTCGAAAGGAAATCTTGCATCGTAATGATACAGCCTAAAATGAGGGGTGTCATCGATGAGTTGACTATAGGTGTTGTTAACAGTCCACTGTACCATAGGGATGCACTCGTCCCAATTACGTTGGTCCGCGTCTACGAGATGTCGTAGGACGTTAAGGATTTTTTCGTTCTGCCTCTCAACCAGACCATTTGCTGCCGGATGGTACGGTGTTATTTGTACCTTTTGTATATGGAGACGTTTGCACAACTCTACGAACATCGCGGAGGTAAACTCCCGAGCGTTGTCCGAGAGCAGCACGGCTGGTGTATTGTGCCGTTGGATTACTCGTTCGAGTAAACATTTGGCAATGATCTCCGATGTATGGGCAGGCACCGGTACAACTTCATTATACCTGGTAAAATGGTCGGTGAAAACGACAATGTATTTATTTCCATTTCGACTTTGGACAAAGGGGCCTAGCACGTCCATCCCTACGCGTTCCCAAGGTCTAACAGGAACGGGGTACGTATGCATATGCGCGGTGGGCGGACGCGCTCCTTTATGCCTGGCACAAGGTGAGCACGCCTTGCAGTGCTCTGTTACCTTGGTGCGCATAAGTGGGAAATGGTAACGTGCTTGGACCAATTTCAGTGTCCGTTCAATTCCAGGGTGCCCAGCACAAACGCTGTCGTGGCAAAGTTTAATCGCCACGCCTTGAAGACTCTCGGGAACTTCTGCCACGTATTCCCAGGAGAAATTTGGTAATTCAAAATTTGATCCTGGAAGGCATACAACTGGTGAAGTTCCGAATTTGGTTGTGCTTTTAATTGCTGAACCAATTTGGAGATATACGAGTCCTTGCGTTGTGCCTCGAAGAGTGTGTTTCTATCGAAATTGGGAATAGTCTCAATACGATGAATTCCACAGACCTCTTCGGGTTTGTTTATTCGGGATAAACAGTCCGGAGAACGTTGAGTTTACCGGGACGGTGAACGTATTCGGGACTAAAGTCCTGGACGGTGAGAGCCCAGCGACCTAATCGTCCGTCGGGTAATTTCTTGGAAAATATGGATGTTAACGGAGCATGGTCCGTTTTTACTACAATTTTATACCCGTAGATGATGTTCTTAAACTTCTTCAGGGCCCATACGATGGCTAAAGCTTCTCGTTCAGTCCCTGAATAGTTACGTTCGGGCTTGGATAGTAACCGACTAGCGTAAGCCACAGGTAGTTCGGTACCATCTACTTCTTGGAGTAGTACGGCACCTAACCCGTAGTTAGAAGCGTCCGTGGCTACTATGAAGGGTTTGCCAAAATCTGGGAACTGCAGTATGGGTTCTTGTAGGAGTTTGTCGCGAAGGTCAGTAAAAGCTTTCTGATGCTCAGAATTCCATTCAAAAGTAGCTTTCTTTTTGAACAAATTGTTAAGGAGCGGCTATGTCCGAAAATTTGGGAATGAAATTGCGATAAAATCCTACAAACCCGATAAAGGTTCGTACTTCATCAACGTTTCGAGGAATAGGGTAATTTGGAGAACCTGAAGTTTGGCGGGATCCGGTCGGATTCCGTCAGAGGAAAGAAGAAATCCTAAATATACAAGAGAGGATCGGAAAAATTGGCACTTAGCCAGTTTTAGTTTGAGATTCTCATTCGAAAGACGTGTGAAGACTTTGGCAAGCGTACGAAATGTTCTTCTACGGTGTCGCTGTAGATCACTATGTCATCTAGATAGACTAAGGCATGAGAACCTAATAATCCGGACAACACAATGTTCATGAGTCGGGAGAAGTTCGCAGGACCATTTCGGCATCCGAATGGCAAAACATTCCACTCGTAATGGCCTTGGTTGGTAGTGAAAGCAGTACACGGCCGTGACTCCGGAGACAGAGACATTTGCCAGTATCCCGAAGCTAAATCCAGAGAGGTAAAATATTTAGCTTTACCAACGTATTGAATGACCTCCTGCATGTTGGGAAGCGGGAATCGGTCTGGGATAGTCACTTTGTTCAAACGTCGATAATAAATGCACGGCCTTAACGTGCCGTCTTTCTTCTTGACTGAGATCAACGGAGAAGACCAAGGACTAACCGACGGTCGGATAACACCCAAATCTAACATTTCTTTTACGTGTTCCTCAACAACCAGCTGCTGGGAGTGCGGAACGCGATATGGCGGAATGTAGATTGGCTTTGTGTTTTCCGTGAGATTAATGTGAAATGGGACGAGGTTCGAACGTCCCAAAGCATCACCCTTGAGTGCGATGATGCTTTTGTGTTCGACTAAGAAGTCTAGTAATTGGGTCGCTGCAAAGGAAAGAATTTGCGGGATCGGACTCTAGACATGCTTTATAAGTAGCACGTAATTTTTGAGGAGGTACGCCTTCAGGGGTACACCTGCGTATGGCGTGAGGAATAGAATAGGCTCAGATTGGGCCAAATAGGCTTTGCCTATTAAAGTATTAGGTTTTAACGTAATGGATTCGGAACCAACATTAGCGCACAGTAAGGGATGTTGCACTTTCGCTGGTACACAGACTGCGTGCAATTACTAAGCCCGAATGTTGTACTTGATTCTCAAGAACATTCTCCACGACTACCGAAGTCGCAGGATCCACGTAAGTACCATCGTTAAAGGTAACAATTACGCGGAAGCAGACCTGTTGGTTGGCTCAATAACGAATTCTTCTTTAACCCTCAACTGAAACTCATCGGTGGGAACAGACTCTGAACAAATTTCAATGAACGCCGACATGGCGTGCAGCGGGATTTTCACCCGACTCCAAACAATCACACGGCGACAAAGCCGGAAAAAATGGAATCCCTCCATGACCAGGATAACAACAATCCTGTAGGGTTCCAACAAGGTCGGGAACATCGCCCGAAATATCCTTAAAACCTGCTTCAACAGCAGTAGAAACGAACCTCTGTTCGACTCCGTATTCACTAACGGAATAAGTTGTCCTTGCACTTGGACAACGTTTGATTCAAACTTAAGATCCCAACCATTTCCCTTAAGGAAGGGGTAACCGAGTAAAATGTCGGTAGGAAAGTGCATAGAGTCTTGTACTATCACGCAATCGGCATCGAAGCCTAATTTGCCGAGTTTCAGTTTTAGCCTAACTTGCCCTACGGAGGGTATGGTTCCTCCATTAACGCTTTTTAAAACAACCTTTGACGGGAAAAGTTCCAATTTGGAAACTCCCGGAATTCTATTCAAACTAGACTGTTTAATCAGGTTAGCGTTGCTACCTGTGTCTAGCAGACCAAACATATCTACACTTCGAACGCGAAGTGGAATGACAGCATCTTCAAACGTATTACTAATTGTGCAAACGTATGACGTAGGAACGTCGACAGGGTTTACCACAGGTCTCTGTGAAGCGGGGCGAGACTCATAGGTCTCGGGTTCAATGCAAGGGGTTTCTGAAAAAGGAAACTTAAGGATTCTACAGTGGTATCTGGATTTTTCGTGCAGGGCCCTTGGGGTCCTTAAGTGGAGTAGTAACTCCTGGTTTTTCCCGAGCAGGAACAGCTACTCCTGGGGAGGGCAACCCGGCTCGTCCCGATACGGGAATCCTGGAGCCGGCGGGTCCTCTAAAAAATCATCGGGTTGATCGGTAGTCTCCTGACCTTCCAGTGGTAAGGCTGGTGGTCTGGCGTATCCCATCGGTCAAACATTCCGTGAAAATATGTCGAACTTCCTGGTTCGATAGATTACGGGTAGGGTTGGTTACATAGGAGGGAGTTCCCTCGGGGTATCCTTGTTGCGGTGGCCTCGCGGGAGGTCGAGATCCTTGGGACCACGCATTCCGTTGTCAGCAACAATAATACATACATTTTTCCCTGCCGTAACACTCGTTCATGTCTTGTCGCGCAAAAATACATTTTTTTTAACACTGTTTATGACGATATGAAACGTTTTATATTTACCTACATATATTACAGTTCATTTGCCAAATTTCCTCCCACTCGAGTAACTTATTAATAACTTCTTGAATCTGCAAACATTCTGCCGCTGATTTGTCCGTCCCTCTAGTTTGGTATCACATATAAATTTTGAAATTACACTATTAACAAATATGTCGATGTCACTGATATGAAAATGAAAATGAAAAGGTTTATTGGCAGACTATTGTCCATATGACAAATATTATTAATACAATGACAGTTCATACACTAAGGATAAAAATATATACAATTGATTAGAAATAATACTGCACTGTCGAAGTTAAGTGGAGCTACAGACAGACGTTTTCGTACCAAAAAGTCCATAGCTTAGAGGATAAATGGCAGGACTCATGGATAGCTTGGATGATCGATATATTGACGATTGGTTAGGTTAAGTCGTAATATTTTCGTTAGTTTTAACGTTTTATTTGATGGATTCATTTAAAAAATGTCTCCTAAAGATCTCAATGTAGTTTACGTTCCCCAATTGTGACATTTGTCCCCTTTTGCGCCAGGGGTACGTAAATTACACTTGCTCCCATTTTAATTCTAATGAAGGTAAACTCTTTTCTTTAATCGTATAGTTAATTTGTGGAATTGATTGCCAGACAGAGTAGTTGAAAGTAATTCGGTCGAGTCCATTAAAAAGAGACAAGATGCTTATCTTACTTTAAACCCCCAATTAGAAACATTGGATTACCTGAAGATCAAGGCCCCAGCCTTCTTTAGTTAGCCTTATAAAGCTAACTAACGAAACTATCACGACCTAACCTAACCAATCGTTAGGTCAACTGTACGCCCTTGACGATTGGTTAGGTTAGGTCGTGATATTTTCGTTAGTAAGCCCTATAAAGCTAACTAAAAAAGGCTGGGGCCCTGATCTTCAGGTGATCCGAAACATTTGTTAGCGCATAAAAGTATAGTAGAATTTTCATTCGGATTCCCTCCTCTTTACTTATCTTTAAATTTTTTTCCTTTCTTTCAACCTCCCTTTGCTTTGCTCTAAGACTTTCATTCGTCTTTAAATTTTTTTACATCTTTTAATCTTCCTTCTTAAACAGACAGCCTCTTAGGGATCAGCCGGTCTGTTGCTCTTTGGTGTGATTTGTATTCATTTGTGTATATATAAAAATTAAAAATGAAGAATTAGTCATAAATTTTATATTATGAAAAAAAATTGACAAACTAGCTACGGCGCATGCGCAAATGACGAAGGTTTGTTGAAAGTAGGCGGAGCTTGAAAAATCGCCGACACATCTACAGAGCTCGTCCGAAACAGTGGAAACGCCGTATTTTCGGGTGGGCAAAGGCAGTCATATTACACTGTGCATAATATTCAGTTTTAAAAACTTACGCTTTAAATATTTTTAATTATTTATTAGTTACAATCCTTATCCTAATTCCTATTTTTAAGGCGGATACAGATGAAAATTCATACGAAATAAACATCAATTTATATTTATAAGCCTTCATGTGAAATTTAAAGCATAGACTTATTTATTTTCCTTTCTTGGAAACACTCTTTCTGCATGTTAATAAATTTACGTGACTTATACTTACCTTCTATACTTTAATATATTTTATTATTTATATTACAGCAATATTTTAAGTAAGTTTTGTTGTACTAGGACACTCAATATATTTTGCCCCACCCTTTTTTTCTTAGCTAAATAATAGGCCATGGGGCTGAAATGTCTTTTGGGCAGTAAGTTTGAACTTTCTGCACTTCACATAACCGGATTTTTCCAGTTTGAACCTCCCCTCCTTGTATAAAACCGCTATTAAACACCATTCTATAAAACCGATGG
This sequence comes from Bathynomus jamesi, assembly GCA_023014485.1. Taxonomy (NCBI): domain Eukaryota; kingdom Metazoa; phylum Arthropoda; class Malacostraca; order Isopoda; family Cirolanidae; genus Bathynomus; species Bathynomus jamesi. Next base: position 984,966 of record JAJOZX010000270.1, on the reverse strand, counting down.
TTAACGCAGTTTCAAAAATGGCGTTGAAAGTGATGTGTGTCGTAAACAGAGAGCTGTTATCGAGTTCTTAACCGCAGAGAAGGAAACAGTTGGAAATATTCACAAACGTCTACAAAACGTTTACGGAGATGCTGTTGTCGATCGAAGCACAGATGGACGCTGGTCTAAACGTATGATCATCGGAGAGAGGGAGAGCCAGCCTCGATGATGAGCCACGCAGCGGTCGCCCGGCATCGGCTATGACATCTCACACTGTGCAACGTGCTAACAGCATCATTCGATCAAATCGGCGAGTCACATACAAGGAGTTATCAATGAAGCTAGGAATTAGTGAAGGAAGTGTGAATGCGATAATTCAGCAACTGGGATACTCAAAAGTGTGTTCACGGTTTGTTCCTCGCGAACTGAATGAAGATCACAAAGTCCAAAGAAAAGAAATTGCTTCTGAGTCGTTGGTTCGATACGAGACAGAAGGGGATGATTTGTTCAAATCTTTTAAAGCCACTTAGTGCATGTTTTTAAACCTGACTAATCCCGGCTAAGACGCCATTTTGTTACAAACAATAAACAGAGATTAAATTGAATGTATTCTTTATGAAGGCATGCATTTTTTATTTGACTTCACAGAATACACACTGCCCGTTGAGAAAACCAAACTTTTTCCCGCGATTGAGGCATGCCACGACTCTCAGAGGTCAACAGAGGTCGTGCCTTGGGCATGTTGGATGCAGGCATGTCTGCTGTCCAAGTTGCACAACGAATGCATGTGCATCCCAGCACAATCTCTAGGCTTGTTAGACGGTACAATGCCACAGGAAGTGTTCAGGACCTGCCAAGACGTGGGCGACCTCGTGTGACGACCCAACGCCAGGATCGCCACATTGTACTGCAGCACCTGCGTCATCGGCAGCGGAATGCTCGTCAGACAGCCAGAGAGACACCTGGTATCCACAACAACAGAATTAGTGACCAGACCGTCAGAAACCGATTCCGTAATGCAGGACTCCGATCCCGCAGACCTTACAGAGGTCCTTTTCTCACTGATGCAAGAAGGCAACGACGCCTGCAATGGGCCTATCAGCACCGTGACTGGACACAAAGAATGTGGAACCAAGTCCTCTTTTCTGACGAGTCTCGTTTCAGACTGTCCAATTCTGATGGCCGTGTCAGGGTATACAGACGACCAGGGGAGCGATACTCAGATGCTGCAGTAGTGAAGCATGACAGATGGGGAGGACCAAGTGTCATGGTTTGGGCAGGAATTGCCTTTGCTTCAAGAACTGAGCTGGTGGTTGTTGATGGCGCTCTGACTGCCCAGCGCTACAGGGATGAGATTCTTCACCCACATGTTCTTCCATTCATGAGGCAACATCCAGAATTGGTGCTCCTGCAACAGGATAATGCCAGACCTCATGCAGCCAGGATAGTGCAGGCGTACCTGCAGGGACAACAGGTGCAGACCTTACCATGGCCAGCCTTCAGCCCAGACATGTCACCGATAGAGCACGCATGGGATGAACTTGAACGGCGAGTTCGCAGACGTCAGCATCAGCCGCAGAACATCAGGGAACTGACCAATGCAATTATTGAAGAGTGGAGGGCCATCCCTGTTGCTTTCCTGCAGAGACTGTTGAGGTCGATGAGGGACAGACTCCAAGCCTGCATTGTGGCTAGGGGTGGCCATACGCGTTATTGACTGTTTGTTATGTTAAAGAATCATTTACTATATACTGAGTCCTCATGTTTATTAATAAATCACAAAAATTGCGTTTCTTTTTTTGACCAGTATATATTGAGTGGCCCTCGTATTATTTATTCTAAAGCATTAATGAATTTCAGCATATGATGTTCAAAATTTTCCATCGTAATTTGGAGAAAGTGGTCAAATGGGCGACTTAATTTTTTTTATAATTTAAAGATCAGGATATATATATATATATATATATATATATATATATATATATATAAAGGCGCTTCGGTGGTGAAGTGGTTGGCGTCGCATACTACGAATCCATCGGCCCCGGGATCTAGACCCGGTGACGGCAGCAGGCGCGCAGCAAAATCCAGCTGTTCATTCTTCCATACAATAAAGAAAGTGGTTGATAGATAAATGGGTACCCTCGGCGGCCTAGTGGTTAAGACTCTGGCTGCTGGTGGGGTATGGTTCGGATTCCACGTTAAACTGTAGGTCTAAGGTGGAGTGAAAAGCTTGACCTTCGTCAGAATGAACAATTCGGGCGGAAGCTAACTAAAGGATATATACACACTACATTTTTTTATATTTTTTAAATAGGGTTGGGCTTTCAAGGCAAACTATTCACAATGTAAAAGCCAAGTAGTCTAACTAACAATGCATGTATAAATAGTAGACAAAGAATGCAAATTTATTTCCTTATTTGGAAATTTTTAAATATATGGGATGGGATGCCTCCCCGGCATGTCGTAAGAGGCGACTAATAAGGGTCGGAGGTTAGGGTGAAAACCTACAATCGGATATTACTTCTTCTGAGTCCTTCTACGAGACTCGGAGAGCGGCGAATATCCCGTGATATATATATATCTATCCTATAAAAAGCAGTCCTGTCTGTCTGTCCGTCTGTAGACACTATATCTAATATACTATTTCAGAAATGAAGCCCTATATATATATATATATATATATATATATATATATATATATATATATATATATATGTAACAGTTTTTTGCGCACATCTACAGGTCGCTACAATTGGTGTAGAACAATGCGGTTTTCACCATTCGATGCGTCTTTTTATTGTGCAGTGCCCATGCTAAAAAAAATTCCCTAACATAAATCCTGCCCCCCCCCCTTTTAGGGGTACAGTTCTTCCCATTTCTTCATTTTTAATCATAATTTTGGCACAAAATGGGGGAGGGGTGGGGTAATGGGGGAGGGGGTGGGGTTAATGGGGAAACTCAGAAAAATAGATGCGATATATATATGTAACCAAAAAAAATTAAAGTAAATCCTTTGCAAGGTGCCAGCCCCCCTTAAAAAAAAATTAAAGTAAATCCTTTGCAAGGTGCCAGCCCCCTTCCCCCTTGGGGGTAATGGGGAAGGGTGGGGGTAAATGGGGGAGGGGGTATTGGGGGAGAGGGGTGGGGTAATGGGGAGGGGGTGGGGTTAATGGGGAAACTCAGAAAAAAAATTGGTGGGGTAAATGGGGGAGAGGGGTGGGGGAGAGGGTGGGGGAGAGGGGTGGGGTAATGGGGGAGGGGGTGGGGTTAATGGGGAAACTCAGAAAAAAAATGATAACCAACATCGATTCCGGTCAGAAGATCATGCTTATCACAACTAATGGAACACTATAACAATATTATTGATGCACTTGAAACGATGAAAACTATGATTTGGCGGGCCGCAGGGCCCCCAATTACTGTCGGTTCAGTTATTTGGTCAATAAAACTATAGAAATGAACGCAGTCATGAAAATCTTAGGCTTCAAATCCGAGCTCATTGTATTAAGATTTGTGAAGCTTTAGATTTTCATGGCTGCGTTCTTTTCTGTAGTTTTATTGAATGAATAATTGGTTTGCCAGTAATTGGAAGGCAGCAGGCATTCATAAAGAACTTTTTGCAAAAAACTAAAAACAAACATGCATTTTTAAAATTCAATGAATATTTTGATATTTGTTATAATTTTAACATTTTTCGATTCACAAAAGATTTCTTTATCGATTCAATATTACATTTCTGAACCGATTTCGACCAAACTTCGTATGGTGGATGGGGGTGATGAGTAATGAACGAAAATATATGTGTGACCAACCCCCCCCACCACCACCACCACCAATTACTGGGCCCGAGGGCCCCCAGCACCGCGATAAAACTATAGAAAAGAACGCAGCAATGAAAATCTTGAGCTTCACATTGTGTCAATATTTGTGAAGCTTAAGATTTTCATGACTATAGTTTTATTGACCAAATAATTGAACCCCCAGTAATTAGGGGCCTGCGACCCCCCAATTACTGTCGGTCCAATTATTTGGTCAATAAAACTATAGAAAAGAACGCAGTCATGAAAATCTTGAACTTCACATCCGAGTTCATCGTATCAAGATTTGTGAAGTTTTAGATTTTCATGACTGCGTTCTTTTTTGTAATTTAATGTAATACCCAAATTTATAGTTTTAAAAAACAAAATTTTTATCCTCCAAATCAATAATTAAATAAAATAATAAGAAATCTAAAAAAAATAATTTTAAATTAAAATTTCCCACCCCGTTCAAAGAACGGGTGACCTACTAGTCTAATATACTATTTCAGAAATGAAGCCTATATATATATATATGCAACAGTTTTTTTGCGCACACCTACAGGTCGCTACAATTGGTGTAGAACAATGCGGTTTTCACCATTCGATGCATCTTTTTATTGCGCAGTGCCCATGCTAAAAAAAAATTCCCGAACATAAATCCTGCCCCTCCCTTTTAGGGGTACAGTTCTTCCCATTTCTTCATTTTTAATCATAATTTTGGCACAAAATGGGGGAGGGGGTGGGTTAATGGGGAAACTCAGAAAAATAGATGCGATATATATATGTAACCAAAAAAAAATTAAAGTAAATCATTTGCAAGGTGCCAGCCCCCTTCCCCCCTTGGGGGTAATGGGGGAAGGGTGGGGGTAAATGGGGGAGAGGGGTGTGGGAGGGGGTATTGGGGAGAGGGGTGGGGTAATGGGGAGGGGTGGGGTTATTTTTAACATAATTTTGGCACAAAATAGGGGAGGGGTGGGGTAATGGGGGAGGGGGTGGGGTTATTTTTAACATAATTTTGGCACAAAATAGGGGAGGGGTGGGGTAATGGGGGAGGTGGTGGGGTTATTTTTAACATAATTTTGGCACAAAATAGGGGAGGGGTGGGGTAATGGGGGAGGGGGTGGGGTTATTTTTAACATAATTTTGGCACAAAATAGGGGAGGTGGGGTAATGGGGGAGGGGGTGGGGTTAATGGGGAAACTCAGAAAAATAGATGCGATATATATATGTAACCAAAAAAGTATATATTTTTAAAATTCATAAAGAAATTTTTGCTAAAAACTAAAAACAAACATGCATTTTTAAAATTCAATGATTTTTATACAAAATATTTTGATATTTTTAAAATTCAATGATTTTTATACAAAATATTTTGATATTTGTTATAATTTTAACATTTTTCGATTCACAAAAGATTTCTTTATCGATTCAATACAAAAAATTACATAATTAAAACGGGCAATTTAAATAAACATGAGTTTAAAGTTAAACGAGCCACACTCGAAATTATTTACCGTGACTTTTGTGCGTTTTATTACTGTGCCTTTTGTACAAATAATTTTACGTATAAACAAACAATTTGATAGGATATTGATTTATCATTCTATTTTTTTAGTTGTCATAGAAATACGTTAATTAAGTTATCTGATTAGATGTGCTTTTATAGTTGAAGATAATTTTTAGAAAATTATTTATTTTCCCCACTTTAAAATATTACAAAATTTCTATTAGGTATCCGAATATCATTATGCCTGTCGCTGTAAGTAAGAAAATAGCAATTAAATAATTAATTTTAAAACATTAAATGACGTCATCAAGATCATTACGAAACCTATGGTAAAATTATTGAATACCCGGTTAGGTTCATTGAATGCCAGGTTAGGTCATCTGTACGCCCTTAACGATTGTTAGGTTAAGTCGTGATATTCTCGTTGGCTTTAACGAAAATATCATGACTTAACCTAACCAATCGTCAAGGGTGTACAATTAACCTAACCGGGCATTCAATTAACTTACCCGGGCATTCAATTAATCTAATCGGGCATTCAGTTGACCTAACCGGCCATTTAATTAACCTAATCTGGCATTCAGTTGACCTAACTGGGCATTCAATTAACCTAACCGGGCATTCAGTTTACCTAACCGGGCATATATTATATATATATATATATATATATATATATATAGCGTTCAACATCCACCCCGGCAACGCCTGGTCACTCCGCTATTATTGAATACCCGGTTAGGTTCATTGAATGCCAAGTTAGGTCATCTGTACGCCCTTGACGATTGGTTAGGTTAAGTCGTGATATTTTCTTTGGCTTTAACGAAAATATCATGACTTAACCTAACCGATCGTCAAGGGTGTACAATTAACCTAACCGGGCATTCAATTAACGCACCCAGGCATTCAATTAATCTAATCGGGCATTCAGTTGACCTAACCGGCCATTTGATTAACCTAATCGGGCATCATTACTATTATAATTTAGCAAAAATGTGTCTGCCTGTCTGTCTGCAGAAAAAACTTTTACGTTTTTGAACCGATTTCGACCAAACTTCGTATGGTGGATGGGGTTGATGAGTAATGAACGAAAATATATGTGTGACCAACCCCCCACCCCACCACCACCACCAATTACTGGGCCCGAGGGTCCCCAGCACCGCGATAAAACTATAGAAAAGAACGCAGCAATGAAAATCTTGAGCTTCACATTGTGTCAATATTGTGAAGCTTAAGATTTTCATGACTATAGTTTTATTGACCAAATAATTGAACCCCCAGTAATTAGGGGCCTGCGAACCCCCAATTAATGTCGGTTCAATTATTTGGTCAATAAAACTATAGAAAAGAACGCAGTCATGAAAATCTTGAGCTTCACATCCGAGTTCATCGTATCAAGATTTGTGAAGTTTTAGATTTTCATGGCTGCGTTCTTTTCTGTAGTTTTATTGACCGAATAATTGGTTCGCCAGTAATTGGAGGGCCACAGGCACCCCAATTACTGAGGCCCAATGTGAGAGGAATGGGAACGATATCCAGATAAAGGGCTATTAATGTTCAAAATAAAATACGCTGTAGGCCCACAATTCGGTTTGGGTCGAAGGTCCAAGCACCACAGATCTAGCAAAATCGGCGCGTAGCGCCGATCTTTTGCTAGTATTTACTATTAAGCAATTCTGAACATAGAAATAAATGCGCTTTGCTTTGTTTCAACCTTTTATTCAAGCACGTTAAGATTTTCTTTGCTGCGTTCTTTGCAATAATTAGGTCAATAAAACTATAGAAAGGAACGCAGCAATGAAAATCTTAAGCCTCACATCCGAACCCACTGTATGAAGATTTGTGAAGCTTAAGATTTTCATGGCTGCGTTCTTTTCTATAGTTTTATCGACCGAAAACTATTGACTCCCCAGTATTTGGCGGGGGGCCGCGAAACCCCCAATTACTGAGGCCGAAGCTCCAGCGTCGCAGGTCTAAGTAAATGGTCCCGTAGGGCCCACTTTAGCTTGTATATATAAAATTAGTCAAAGAGTCTCTTTCAATTTTAAAGGGTTAACTATTATCTGTGGTGCACCACTAATAAAATTAATCCCTTGCGTTATTTAATTATAATATAAGCAGCAGTAAAACAGTTTTTTAATACTTTTCTTGGTAAAGTAAAACCTTAAGAAATTTTGCAGTCCTTATAAGTACAACTTACATTCAGATAATTTTGTTGTCTCAAAGCACTAAACATATCGTAGGAAAATTCTTTCGACCAACTACTGTAAAACATTTACAAGGAGATTACAATCCGTTCTTAAAAATAATGATTTATTAAACAGATAATCTATGTACAGATGCTGAGAAAAGTTAGTCGGCGTCCTTAAGTGGCTATGTATATGTTACGGTCTTTTTGCGAAATTGGCCTTTTTGCAAAAAATGGCCGATTTAGGTTAATTGAATGCCAGTTAGGTCAACTGTCCGCCCTTCACCATTGGGTTAGGTTAAGTAGTGATATTTTCGTTGTTTAACGAAAATATCACGACTTAACCCTTTTGCAAAAAGACCGATTTCGCAAAAAGGCCGTAACATATATCTATCTTTCTGTATATACATATATAGTGTATATATGTCGAAAGCCTATTGGTGAAGCTTTGGATGCTGAGGGGAGGTTTAAAGTCATATGACTGGGTGAAAATAACTTTTTTTACTAAGCCCTAAACTTCATTAATTTTTACGCATTATATTCGAAATAATAAATATATAAATGATAGTGTCTTGTAATAATTACTGTATTGGGTATGGAAAATGCATATACATATATATATATATATACACACACACACACACACACAAAACAGGATATAACAATCCGTTATTCACATTACTGTATTATTTCTAATTAATTGTATATATTTCGATCCTTAGTATGCGAACTGTCATTGTATTTGTCATATGGACTATAGTCTGCCAATAAACTTTTTCATTTTCATTTTCATTTTCATAACGAATGTTTATGAAAACTTTATTATACTGTATATGAACTGTACGATATAACTGTGTATGTAAAATGTAAACAGTAATCCGCTTTTTAGCACGTTTGTTACATACATGGGAAGATAAAAAACGGGGGTGGTTTCACCGTGCCTTCTTCAACTTTATCCCAACTGAAGTTGGTACTCTGGCTGAAGTACAGAGAGCAGATAGAGGCAGGGGCGGATTAACTGTACTTGGGGACTGAGGCTAATTTTATTTTGGGGCCCTTTTCTATGGATTTTTATTAACAATACATGTACACGTACAGTACATAGTACATTTACACGAATTATACAGGGTGTCCCATAAGTCCGGCATCATAGGAAAAATAATAAAAAAAGTCAAAACAAAAGCTTTTATTTACAGAACGTGCTCAATATGTCCACCATTGTTTTAATACACAAATTCAGACGTGATACCCTGTCAGCACGCACACGGTGAATGATGTCAGGAGTAATGGTGTTACATGCCCCAATAATGCGCTGCCGCAAATGTTCAACACTCCTAATTTTTTCTGCGTATACCAGCGCTTTCAAGTGGCCCCAGAGATAAAAATCTAGTGGCGTGAGATCCTGGCTTCTAGCTGGCCATTCCACAGGCCCTCGACGTCCTATCCAATGACCAGGGAATTGTTGGTACATGTATTCCCTTACTTGGGTGCTGTAATGTGCAGGAGCTCGCCGTCTTGCTGGAACCATGTTGGGAAATTTCCTTCTTCGTTCAAGACACTGGAAAATGCTTCTTCATTGAGCATACGTAGGTAGGTGCCTCCAGTGACATGTTCATCGAAAAAGAGGGGGCCTATGATGCGATCTTTCCAAATGCCACACCATACCATCACCCGAGATGGATGCACCTTGTTCCTTTGAAGAGTTATGCCAGTGAGGGTTATTTTGAGACCAGTAGCGGGTGTTCTGTCGATTTACCTCACCATTTCCATAAAAAACAGCGTCGTCACTGAACAGAATGGTGGACGGGAAATTGGCATCCCGTGCATATTGTTCCGTAGCCCATTCACAAAATTCCATCCGCCGGTCGGGATCATCTTCGCTTAATTTCTGTAGGATCTGAAGTTTATATGGATGCCATTTGTGAGCCTGAAGAATGCGATGGATGCTACTTTTCGACACTCCTGTCTCGGCGGACAATCGCCGAAGAGACTTATTGGGACTCCTGTTAAAATGAGCCAGGATAACAGTCGCTGTATCATCGTCAGTGGACCTCCTTGAAGGTCCACTGCGTGGTTTATCTTCTATGGATCCTGTTTCCTTAAACTTTGCAACAAGTCTGCTAACACAACTCTGTGTCATTGGCTCGCGGTCTGGATGCAGTCTGTTAAATTCAGCAGCGGCCTCTCTTTGACTCCGATTTCCTATGAGTAGAATTATCTGGATTCGTTCTTCCTTGCTCACAGACATTATGGCCTGTAGAAAGAGAAAAATATGAATTACGGTTTGTAGAAATAGAAAAAAATGAATTTCTCCTATGATGCCGGACTTATGGGACACCCTGTATGTATGATACTTAGGCTAATTGAGAAACAAACTTAAAAGAACCTTAATACAGTGTACTGTATTTTGCCGTTTGCTAAAACAAAACAGTATTAAACAAACTTTACTTTAGGGCCTATAAAACAAAATAAAGCAGGGAATTTTTTAGTTTGTGTTCTTACTCTCTCATATTTAATCAAAGACGTTTGCGAAATCTCGAATTATATCCTCGAAACTCAGTTGATTGGGGGCCCCATCAAGCATGGGGGGCCTGAGGCTTCGGCCTCAATTGCCTCAATGGTAATTATAATCTGTCAATGGACAGAAGAGGTCACTTTTTATCGACTTGAGAGTTCACAGCAGTACAGATAGACAGAGAGATAGTAGATACGTAGGTGGAATAAGAACTACAGTAAAGAAATAAAATGAGTTCAGCTGAAGATAAGAATGCGTATGCAGTTATTATCAAGCTAACGACATTTCGTCAGAGTGACATTTTATTGATGGTTTGGGAGGGAGGAGGGGTTGATTAAGTAAGGTTGGGTAGTCGAAATAGCCATTAATTCGTTGTTGTTATTATTAAAACATAGCTCGAGTATCAAGATGCTGAAAATTGTGCATTCTGAAATTTCAACACACACACACACACACACACACACACACACACACACACACACACAAATAAATAAAAAAAAAAAATAAAAAAATATATATATATATATATATATATATATATATATATATATATATATATATATATATATATATATACGGGTGTACATAAAGTCAGGATCTATTTTTGTGAAGCACTTGAAAATTATATGGAATTCAATCATAAAATGATAAAGTGGTAACATTTATTAAATAATTAAGAGTAGGATTCGACGTGACGCCCATCAGTATCCCTGCACAGCTCAAATCGTTCCGCAGCATTTCTAAAACACATTCTGGAGCATTTACGGGGTTATGTTATCTGCAGCAGTTCGTATACGTGTACGTAAGTTTTCAAGACTCGTAATCTTCGTCTGATAGACGTGCGATTTGATAAAGCCCTATGCAAAGAAATCTAAAGGGGTTAAATCTGGTGATCTCGCTGGCCAAGGTCTGTTGCTTCCGCGTCCGATCCAGCGATTTGGAAAACGTCCATTTAGATAATCCTGAACAATTTTGGCATAGTGACAAGGAGCACCAGCATGTTGATAGACGACGGTACTAACAATCCTATCCCCGTCGTCTATCAACATGATGGTGCTCCTTGTCACTATGCCAAAATTGTTCAGGATTATCTAAATGGACGTTTTCCAAATCGCTGGATCGGACGCGGAAGCAACAGACCTTGGCCAGCGAGATCACCAGATTCAACCCCTTTAGATTTCTTTGCATGGGGCTTTATCAAATCGCACGTCTATCAGACGAAGATTACGAGTCTTGAAAACTTACGTACACGTATACGAACTGCTGCAGATACAGTAACATAACCCCGCAAATGCTCCAGAATGTGTTTAGAAATGCTGCGGAACGATTTGAGCTGTGCAGGGATACTGATGGGCGTCACGTCGAATCCTACTCTTAATTATTTAATAAATGTTACCACTTTATCATTTTATGATTGAATTCCATATAATTTCCAAGTGCTTCACAAAAATAGATCCTGACTTTATGTACACCCTGTATATATATATATATATATATATATATATATCTATATATAAAGAAAAAGTAAAACTAGTTTATTGTTTGAATAAAACTTTTCAACAGTGTTGGAAAAACAATAAAAACAAGTATATAAAACAGTGAAGTCCCCGTGAAAAAGGAACATCAATATTTGTAAATAAAAAACGATGATTCGTACCAAAAAACAGCAATAACAACAAGAAATCCTTAATAAAAATTCCCTTTACCCTTTCTTTAAATAATACCCATATACAGTATGTTATATATTTATATATTTTTTTTTACTCTCCCCTCTTTCTTATGCTTCTTTTCCTCTCTAAACTGAAAAATTAAATTAAATTAAATTAAATTAAGAGAAACTGAATTAAAATTAGTAATCTAGAAACAACTTTATTTTTGTATGTTCAAACTTTTCTTTAAAAAAAATATATATATACACACACACAGGGTGTTATCAGATTATGTTTCATAAATTAGTATATACATATTCAGGACGTTAAAGTAAACAAGAAAGTTTCTATGAACATAAATCCACAATCGCCTCCTTTCCGAGATACTGTACATTGCTTTTTTGTCGAAGAAGATCCAATTAAAATGAGTCATTAAAGTTTATCAATATCGTAGTTCTCTGGTTGTTTAGATAGCTATTTTTCTTTTGTTTTTATAGTATTTTGTTAGTTGTCATTTTAGAAACCGAAATTATTTCCTTTATTTCATGTGTCACTCTCATGTAGTTACAGGACGTTAGAGACAGTATTCTTTTGAAGAACTTGTTGATATGCATCTCATGTTCTTCAAAAGAATACTGCTTTATAACGCTCTGTAACATTACATGAGAGTGACACATGAAATGAAGGAAATAATTTTGGTTTCTAAAATGCATATACAGGTATTTCACGGGTCACATGGGTCATGGGTCAAAGTTGGTAACCAACTCTAGTTGACACATGTTTGGCATTTCATTGATAAACTTTGCCATTTGTCAACTCTCTCTCTCTCTCTCTCTCTCTCTCTCTCTCTCTCTCTCTCTCTCTCTCTCTCTCTCTCTCTCTCTCTCTCTCTCTCTCTCTCTCTGTCGATATATATATATATATATATATATATAACTTCTTCAGTGGCTGGTCTACTTTCATACCTCTCCTATGTTCAGAAATTTAAATATTCTAAAACAAAATGACTTGTATAAACTTACTGTCGGTATTATGTACAAAGTTACTAATAATAGAAAATGTACTTCACCCAATCAGACTAACCATTATCATAATACAAGGCTTCCCAATAATTTCATACATAAACCAAATTTTTCAATGCGAATTGCAGGAAATGCTCTCTCCTACAAAGGGGCAATCTGGAACGTTATACCTATTAATGTCAGACAAGCACCATCATTAATTTTGTTTCGGAAATCACTGAAGAAACACTTTATTAACTCCTATTAATATATGTGTGTGTATATATGCTTATATATTACAACTTGTAAATATTACTAAGCAAAGAAAATCACCTATATATATGCAAAATTCACAGTCTTAAATTGAGTGCAGTCACAAGTTATATAAATTATATTACGCCATAGTAATATAATGAAACACGGCGTATTTTAGTATCTTTAAGACTGTATCATCATTTCTAACTTGTAATAATAGAAATTACTTATTTTAGTATTTCATTATGTTCAGTTTATCATATTGTTTACCATTTCTTTTTCGTTTTTTCGAAGATTATTTCAATTTTCATTTTTAATGACAGAGTTAACTAACTGCAACTTTATTTTATTTTTTACTAATTCTATTTATATTTCTTATTTTTATTTGTAAAAATAGGAATGAATCTTAAAGATTTTTGCCTGAAAGGCTGTCATGCTTCCCAACGGCATATTCAGGTAAGAATACTGTAATTAAACTACTTGCGACTAAAAATACAAAATTAAACGTTAATGCCAACATTGTGTAAACCTATATGGATGTGATATATGTCTTATCTAACGTGTTCTTTCTGAATAAAGAGTATTATTATTATATTATTATTATTATTATTATTATTTTCTCTTCCACTTGTTGTACAGTACGTGGCTGTATATCATAAAGTTCAAAACCTGTTTCAGCAAACTTTTTGTTGGCGTTCAAGACAGTTGCGAAGAAGGAGTAGCCATATATGAAAAAAATTGTTGATGCTCTCTTTGAACAACAGTAGAGGAGTCAATTCATGCCAAGCCGTAAGTTTATGTCCTTGCAAAGTATATTCTTTATGAACTATTCAAGCAGCCGACAAGTTTTACTACAAAAAAAAAACTCCAGCGGTTGCAGTTTTAAACCACTTTTATTGAACCACACCTTTACTGGCACAGCGTTCAGTCCAACGAATGCGGCTCAATGCTCTCACCCCTGTATTATTATGGCCAGCATCATTGGGATTCAAATCACTGACCTCAAAAGCTTCACTTTGCTTATATCAGTGTTTTTGAAACTATGGGGCGCCCCTCCCTCCACTCCACCCCCGTAGTGGGTGCATATCCTGTTAAGAAGCATAAAAAATGACCAATCAGTAATAAGGTTTTTTCACATTTTATTAGTCAACAAAAAGCATAAAACAGCCAAAAAACCAGTTATTTTTTCCTAGAAAGTCTGTTTTTAGGCGAACTTTTTTCCGAAACTACCAAAACTCTTTAAGGCAACTAACTACATCTCAGAATCCCTTAGTTTTAAATAAAGTAAAGAAGAGGGTAAGAGCAATAGACAAAATATGAATGTTTCAAGTAGAATCAAAGGGATCGGTATAGCTTATAAGATCTCGCTATCAGTTATTGGAAGAGGAGCATTGCATAAATTTAGTAATTTTCAAGAAAAGTCTCTTATAACTTCATTTAAAAAAAAAAATTTCGCGCGCGCGACCGCCCGTTTTTTTTTTTTTGGGTGTGTGTGTGTGTGTGTGTGTAAGAGTAAATTATTTTTAAAATAACGCTATGAACGAATTTATTATAGTGAAATAGCATTTTATCTAATACAGTAAGTTCTATAATCGTAAAATAAATCAATTCAGTATATAGCAATTGTGCACTCAAATATATTTTGTTTTTAACTAATTTTCGTATTTGCATTTGAATTTTCATTCTTACCTTGTAAAAAAACAACTTTTCCAATCAGAAAACAGCCCAAGAATGAAAAGCTGGAAACCACGATTAAATTTACTTTGTTTGCAAGGGAATTTCTTTTGACTTTGCATTTCTCCTGATTTTACCTTCAAATTATTTTCTCTCCCATCTTATTTATGCAGACTCCTATTTTAGGAAGAATTTTTCCACTCCTAAATGCTCTCCATATTTTATACCGAAAAGGAAGGAAAGGTGTTCCGTGAAATTATAAAATAGGAAAAAATTAAAAGTTACACGAAATTGCATTAAACTATAACAAAGGTTTGTACCCAGATCCTGTCGCTACTTATAACAATATTTTAACTTTGTGTTCGTATTTCGTATGTATTTTACAGCATTTTTTATACATTACTATTTATTTATTTTTTATTTCCAACAGTTAACATTAATGGGAACTGCTATACTCTCTGATTTAGGTTTTACCTCTTTTATCATTCCAAATCCTCAGAAACAAACCGCGCAATTCACCTCGGACAACTCTTAACTAAACAAAAGAAGAAAATCGTGCACTGGTTAACTTTTTCATTAAAGTCATTGCAGCATTTGCAAGAGAAATCTTCGTTTGTTCTGTGAATAAAAGAGCGCTGAGACGAATGGGATAACGAGAATATACGACTTTCCCTTGAAGAACAATGCTAGTATATATATATATATATATATATATATTATATATATATATATATATATATATAGATAGATAGATAGATAGATAGATAGATAGATAGATAGATAGATAGATATATAATATCAGCTTGTTTAGCTTTGGATTCACATTATATATAAGAGTATATATTATTTTCCGGTATGAAAAGAAAGAAGTGTAGTATCTGCAGGTTTTGACTAATTCTGCGACCTGGTACTCACAAGGATAGGGTACTAATTCAAAGAAAGTTTGGCTGAATAGTGGCAAGGAGCAGTACTAATAACTGAGTACTAAGTTACTGTAGATTTCACGAGTAAATTCAATCTTGCAATAAACGACTTCGAATTCTTCATGCAAAGGAAAGTATGTTTTTGAGGCATGTATACAAAAAATTTACAGTGAGGAGTTGAAAGACGAGTATAGTAATTTTTCAAAATTTATTCGCCAGTCATAATACTTACAAGATTATGATGATTGTCTGATAGCGACTTGGCGGGTTAGAGAGAAAACTAAGATTTCCCGCAACCTCCTTGTATACATAGAAATATTATCTTCTGTTGTCTCAAATTACTCAAAAAAAAAGTTTTGAAGACCATTTCTTCTATCTAAAGAAGTTATGTATCGTTAAAAGAAGTTATTATATCATCTGACAAGAAATTTTGATAACCAAAAGAAGGAAAAACTTCCCATAGAATGCACCCTCAAAAAGAAGTTATACGTTCTAAATTTAGGTTTTATTTTCAATGCATTTCATAGTCGATTTTTGATGGAGAAGGTTGCAAGTGAGTGGATGACCTAATTAATTACTACAAGGATTGGAAAAAAGTTCCAATAATATACAAATCAGAAAAATATGAAACTAAAAAAACATTCTAATGCTATTGACCGAAAGGAGTAAAGGAGGAGAGACCAAAAGGAATATGATGCTGAAAATTAATTATTGAAATAAAAGTCAAAGACTTTTGAACTAAAGTTTGAATTCAGATGAAAATTGGTCTTATGAAATTACTGTGTAAGTGAAAAGTTCATAGTTATTGCATAATCATAAAGGAGAAGCAAACTAATTAAGGTAATCAGTAAATGAATAAAGAAAGAAATGGCTAACTAGATTAGTAACTAATCCTATTTTATCATTTTATTAAATGTTAAATATTCTTGTTACTTCTTAATATTTACATGTATTATAAATGTACGCATAATTATGAAATATACATTTTATTATATTATGTTACAGTACAAAGTATTATATTTATAAGAACCAAATCTATATATTACAGATAGGTTTACATCATATGAATATGTACACCTGTAGATATGTACAGATACACATAATTCTCAGATAACACTGGTCGACAAAATTTAATTATTTTTTTCTCATCAAAGATGTATACACACTTTTCTAGACTAGTTTTGTACGCTGATTCCAAATCTGTTTTCGTATTTTCTATCGCACATCTAGTTATCGAAGTATGACGTGTTAATTTCAGCACAATTTATCATAAAAGTACAACTTTATTCATAAAAAGAAATGTACACCAACCTAAAAACGTTGCAAATACGATTTTCTTTTGTAAACCTTGTCTAGATCGTCACGGTACAACATCCAGCAGTAGTCTGCCAGCATACTTTCGTTCCAGAAACCTTGGTAGCGATTTTTCATTGACTGGATGTCTTGATGGAAGCGTTCCCCCTGTTCGTCACTCACCGCGACAAGGTTTTCGGGAAAGAAATCTAGATACGAATGTAAAAAATGTGTTTTCAAGGATATGCGACAGCCCATTTCTTGATATGCATCGAGCAGTTTCTGAATTCCATCTTTGTATGCGGGAGACTTGTGGTTACCCAAGAAGTTTCCACAAATCCACTTGAAAGCCGGAGGTGCCAGAATCGGCATCGTGTCATCGTGAGGGATCGGTCTGATCGTGGAGTCTACGTTTGGATAAACGATGTTATGCTTGTTCTTCACGGAGAATCCAGTTATGTTAACATTACAAAAGTAACAATCGCCATCATGGTCTCTCGGCTCCCTCCATATTATGGGTATAGCGAACGGCATCGACTTTTTCCTTTGGTTCAACCAGTCACGTAATCCATTCGAACAAGCGGTACAGATAACATGTGGCGCCCACGGCTTATCTTGGTCGCCTAGTGGACAGCTGAAGTATAACCGGCAAGTTTTCCGAAGATCCAATTGTACGCCGTTGTGATTTAGTCGCGAACGAGCCGCACACGTAACAGAAATTGTCGGGGTGATTTTTACACTTTCTAGGCATGATGATCGATGAATGGGTTGATGTAAATCACCTAAAAAAATAAAATGTGTAAGTGGGTGACACAAAACAACAAAACACAACACAACTAGACTGTTACGCCAACGTTCGCAAATTTGTGGCCAGCAACTGCTCTCACCTAAAATACCACAAGACAACCTGCAGAAAGCCTAAGTTGAAACGACAAAATGCTATACGTGAGGCAGTGCCGGCCTTAGGGTGTGCGAACCGTGCGGTCGCACAAGGCCCGCAACTTAGGGGGGCCCGAAAATTTCATAGAAATTTACCATCGACGTCAGAGTGCCAAAATTGGTGTAAATTAATGTAATTTATTTTTTTATTTTCTGATCACCGATCCATCATGGCCTTAATGATTGCATTATGATAGTTTAAATATTTGATAATAATAAAGTAATAAGTAGTAATAATAGTAAAGGCTGTTGGTCTGTTGATATTCTGTTACAGGTGCACTTGTATAGTTAAATTTTACTTGTTGTACTTGTTAACAATCTACTAAAATAAAATGATTAGCAATGAAAAACAATTTGACTTGTGTCATGGGTGGCCCGTACAGTATACTCTGCACAGGGCCCGAAATATCCTAATGCCGGCGCTGCGTGAGGGTACAGAAACGGTAAAGCAAAAACCTACAACTAAACTGCAACGACAAAATCGCTACATGTATAAAGGACGCATATTATATATTGTATATATGTATAGTATTATATATTATATTATATATAGTTATATGCATATTATATATATTATTATATTATATAAAGGACGCATATTATATATAGTATTATATTATAGGTATATCATATTTATTATATATATTATGATCGGGCTCATCTCGAAAACTAGACGTGCTAGAGGAAAACCGAAAACAGATTTGGAATCAGCGTCCCAACAGCTATCTAGTCCACTCATAATTATATCTGATGAAAAATACTTGTTGGCCAGTGTAATCTATAATTTTTCATTGAAGAAGTACCTTAATATATAGGCAAAATAAATGATATTTTGAAAATATAAAATTCATAAATCAGGGTTGTCGAACCAGGGGTGCACGGAGCATTTCCATGGGATGCTTGAGGATTCCTTGGGATACATTCTTTTTCTTGCTTTCCGTTCTTTTGGACTCCAATCAAAAGAGAAAACAAAACAAAAAAGAGCGACAAGTTTTTCCACAATATGGTCACTACATTGTTGGGATTATAAAATTGGATTTCATTAATAGATGTGAAATAATAAAATTTGTAATAATTAAAAAAAAACGTTAGATTTAATAGATAGGTTATAAAGTTAGAAAATAGGCCTCAGTTGAATACGTGTTTTTGGCAAGAATCCAGAAGAACAGGTTTCGTCGCATTCATACTTGTCATCTTGTACAGCCTAGAAGGCTATATATACATGAGGCCTGGTCATTTAATTCCTTGACAAGTTCAATTAGTTCCCCAAATAAACTCTTGATTGCGTCACTGTTCAACAGAGCTATGTAGCAGTGATTTAATCAATGTGTCCTAGTGTGTTGATGCCCGTTTGCCAGTTGAGTCCAGTATGAGAGAGCATGTTGAAGACCTGTCGTGTATTAATTGCTCTTGCGGTGGAATATTCTCTGCAGTCTGAACAACGCTATACAGTTCGGTATTGTGTGAAGTGTGGTTTAACACTAGCTGACACTCCGAAAATGGTGTTTATACCCCTTAAACACCTTTGTTCTTCTGGGACAATCGTCGTCGTATGTATATTGCATTCCGGCAAGAGTGGCAGTTGCAATCAAACTACACCTCACACAATGCCAAACTCCACAGTGCAATGCTGTTCAATCTGCAGAGAATATTCGATTGCAAAGGTAAGGTAATGCACAACATGCCTTTGCTATAGATGCTTTTGTAATAACCTGAACGGGCAAACGAGCATATACACTTTATGGGACGATAATCAAATCACTGCTGCAGTGTCACTATCATACGATGTCGCCATCACGCAGTTATTTAGGGAACTAATTGAACTTTTCAACGAATTTAATGAAAATGCCTTAATTCATTTAAACTATGATTTTGAGGCTATATGTAAGCTTGTATATAAAATCTTAAACTAAGGATTAGTTAATCTTCATACACTTCGCATTTAGTTCTACTGAGCTCGGACCCTACTTCAAAAAACTGGATAAAGGATGGGTGGCAAACACTGAGAAAGTACTGAACTTGTTTCAGAGTAGAACAACATACACTGACAGTTATTTTACTGTTTTTAAATTAATAATTATATGTATTTTACGATAATAATATGTTATAATAATAATAATAGTGTGCATTCATTCTTAAAATACACTTTCACATAAATGATTTCCTTCAAACAAAAAGCATATATTGGTTTCATTGGTAACAAGGCTGTGGAGGGAACTTACTGTAAGTCTATTAAATTGCTGTGTCTCTGTTTTATATTTATGGAAGCACGACAGAACCCTGCAGTCCAGTATATATAAGTAAAGATAAATATATAAATAGATAGATAGATAGCGAAGGAGAGAGAGAGAGACGTAACAAATAACTAAAACCACTCAAAGTGATTTCCTGAAGCAGAATTTAATATACAAAAGTATACAAACAAATCTTCCACCACGAACCCCCTCTCACCCCCAAAAAACCTACAAAAAAAGAAGAAAAGTTGTTAATTTAAAAGACTGATAAAAGAAATCACAAAAAAGCGTTGAGAATATTCTAACTAAAATGGCATAATTGCGATACTCAATCCGAGAAAGCTACAAAAGATAAGAATGTAATGACGTCTCTTTATTCATATATTTTCCTTTTATGTTCTTTGTACACTCTCGTAAATATTTTTTCCAATATAAAAGAATACAAATTCGGAAAACATTTAGGATATAACTTCAGAAAAAAAAAGTTTTACCCCTTAAGTATTTATCATGCATCAAAAGTGTGCAATAAGGAAAAAGAAGATTCCTTTGAAATTTTTCTTAACACATCTTTACTGTGATATATATATATATATATATATATATATATATATATATATACACGGTATCCTCCCAAAAATGATCCCTATTTTTATTTGCCCGTTATTTTATAATAGATATATATTTCATTGCTGGGGTTCCTTCTTCGGAAAGGTAACAAATTTGGATTTTTATTTCGCATATACCTATACATTTTTAATCTTTCATCACTTAATAACTAATAAATATTCTATATTAAAACCATTCTTTTACCACTTCCCATTTAATGAAGTAGTAAAAGTCTTTTACCAGTATCAACTTAATGAAATGATGAAAGTCTTTTTACCAGCATCGTCTTTTCTTAATTTTGAAAAAATTAGGGAAAGAGATACTGCTTCCAATAGACTATAGCCTAATAAGGCCATATAGGATCTTACTAGGCTATAGTCTTGAAAGAAACTTAAGTCTTTAGTTTTCAACAGGATGGAGCACCACACACTGCTTGTGAAATTCGCAACTTTCAGACGAATCATTTTTCCAGGCGACTTGTTGGGATTGCAAAATTGGCAGTTAATTAATAATATGAGTTATGATAGAATTTTTGTAACTTAAACGAAAAACATAAGTTGGGTTTAATAGATAGATTATAAAGTTTTGAAATAGGCCTCAGATGAATTGATATGACTAAGTGACTTCTGGCACAAAAACAGCCATACAAGTTTAAACAAGTTCATGCGTGTAATGGGATGAATAAAGGTTCCACAAATAAGGGGCAAGTATATCCATCAAGTGATGCCCACCTCCCGTTTCGTTCAATCCTGTATTCATAAATAGATTAGTGTTAACATAGTACTTGAGGTAAATATAAAAATAATTTAATCTTGTCAAATAGATGAAATAAGTTGGTTAAATAATATACAAGACTTAGGAATTAGTAAGATTTTTAGTATAGAGCGTTTTAAAGTTTTGAGTAGTTCCAGGTTTATAAGGAAAAAGTTCACAAAATATTCTCATCAAACGCAATGACAAATGGAAGGCTACGCACGAGTGGAAACAAGAGCGATACAGGAGAGTGAGTGAGATTCAGTCAGCGAGGCTCGAGAAGTTGAGAACAAAAAGTGCAGTACAGCTTGTCATAGAATAGAGCGGGACCCATACAGTTCATCAGAAATTCTCATTTTTCCCTTCCTTGTCATTTTTATTTTAATAGTCCCATCGTGCCTGTGGGAATTTGAACCCTCTTTTAAGATGAATTCATAACAACAAACTCATTTAATCTCTCCTAAAGCCTACTCAAAGGAAACTTTCTTTCAGAACCTTAGGCCTACTTTTTTTCGCGCTAGGCCATAATACTCACTTCCTCAGGCCTATTTGAATTCCGATCAAAACCTATTCCCCTTTATTAATTGTACAACAGACTACTCTCCCTTCATGAGCCAGTGGAATGAATCTCATACTCACCTGACCTCACACCACTTGATTTTTCTTTGTGGGATTATATAAAAGACAAGATATATTCTACGAAGCCTAAGATACTTGAAGATCTACAGACCGAAGTCTATAAGTTAATCAACAACATTCCAGCTGAGCTATTTCTAAAAATTATGTCAAACATTTGTTTAAGGTAGAATAGTGTGTTAAAAAATGGCGATTACACTGTGCATGTTTTTATTTAAGGTTTATAAACTCCTATGTTTTACGTATCTATTGCGTTTGTCTTTGTGTCTAAATTACATTTTTTTAAGCTTAAAACATTTATTAAAATATAGGAACATTTTTGGGAAACACATGATATACTATATATATGTATATATATATATATAATATATATATATATGAAAATGAAAATGAAAATGAAAAGGTTTATTGGCAGACTATAGTCCATATGACAAATATTATTAGTACAATGACAGTTCACATACTAAGGATAGAAATATATACAATTGATTAGAAATAATACTGTAATGTCGAAGTTAAGTGGAGCTACAGACAGATGTTTTCGTACCAAGAAGTCCATAGCTTAGAGGATAAATGGCAGGACTCATTGATAGCTTGGATGATCGGGTTGGTTGATTTTTTAATTCTTTGCATTAGACTGTGTTGAGCACGTCTTGTTACCTCCGGGAAGTTCGACACATTGCGGGTAGCAAACATTTGCGAAGCTGAGCATCTCGGGGGTAATTTATGTAAGAGTCTAAAAGACCTGTTGTACAGCAAATTTAGGGTTCTGCCAGAAACTTTTTTATAGTTCACCCACAGTTACTGTCCGTATATATTACTGCAGAAAGTACGAAAGAGAGTGTCTTTAGCTTTACTTGTACAGAATCGAAAGTTCCTTATGGTCATATTCGCTTTAGCACACAGGCTTCGAGATTGTTTTCTTATATCCGAGTCATCACTCAAGGAGCTGGTAATAGTTTGACCCAAATACTTAAACTCTTGTACTTCCTCAATTACTTCACCATTCATTTTAAACCTTATATCAGCTGGCTGATTACAGCTTTTAGGATGAAATTGCATAACCTTAGTTTTTGTAACATTAAAAAGAATATCATGTTTCTGCGAATACACTTCGCAGACATTTAGTAGCCGATCCAGACCTTTAACAGAGGGACTTATTAACACCATATCATCGGCATAAACTAAGTTATTTATCCTTGTGTTATCTATACAACATCCCACTGTTGCCTCATTAAGTGAAGCAATTAATCCGTCATATACACATTAAACAGCATAGGGGAGAGCAAGGAGCCTTGTCTCACCCCGCAAGAGGAGCCAAAACACTCGGATAGTACATTGCCCCACCTAACAGTGAAAGATTGGTGGGAATACCAAAATTTCAATAAATTTAATATGTACATGGGAACCTTCCTGTCTTCTAGTTTTGCAAATAAAATATTGTGGTTCACCCTATCATATGCCTTACTTATATCAGGAAACAGCTATAAATGTTGAATTACTGTCAATGTATTTAGATATTGTTTCTTTAAGTACATAGATACACAGGTCAGTTGAGTGGGACCTTTTAAAGCCAAACTGATTAGATGTCCATAGGAAATCATTTAATCGGAGTAACAAGAGTTTTTCTAGTAGTTTCGAGAAGCAGGAAGCGACAGCAATAGGCCTGTAATTATTGCTGGACAGAATGTCTCCGTACTTATTTTTGACCAGGGGCAAGATATATACCCTCATGAACTCTGCAGGGATATAGCTATGAGCAAGCATGGCTGATAGGAGCAATGATATATGCAGACATACTACGTCATTTGCATATTTTAAGTGCTCATTCGATAAGTCATCTACCCCTGACGCAGAACCAGTCTTTAACTCTTTAATTAACCTCTTTACTTCAGAAAATGATATCAAAGTATTTTCCCTTGTCCCTCCCACAATCGTTTCGCTGCAATCTATCTTAAGATTATCCCTACTCACACTGTTAAGAATGTTAGAATAGTGGTTTTTCCACAGCTTTGCAATTTCATCCTCCCCCGACACCCCATCGATTGTCGGAGGGAGGACATTTTTGACACCCGTTTGATTCTTAACAAATTTCCAAAATTTGTTATTATCGTTATTTATGCGAGCTTCACAGGCTTTTGATGCTCGAATAGACTCTTCTTCCTGTTTACATCGCCTTATGGCCGCCTTATACTGACCCCGACTTCTACACATATTCATGTATACTGGTCCTAATCTGGGTCTACCATGAAAGCACCACAAATCATAGGCGTCTTTCGATTCCCTCTTCAGGGGGGCAATAAAATCATTCCATCCAGGAATAACTTAGTATGATAGTTGTAAGATTTAATCAGGGGCTTCCTGCTTCTCTTAACAGGGATATTATCTTACTATAATACCTATCTATGAGTTTACAGTGAGAATCATTTGAGCAAGGATTATTACAGGCAAGGTGCAAAATTTCTAAATTATTAAAGAGGTGACTTTTCTGTCTTTGTATTCTATTCTCTGCTGCATATTAACATTGGACCAATCGACGCGATTATTCTTACCTATTGAGTTCTTGTTAAGTCGTGTTGCGCATAAATTGGTAACGTTAATTAATATTTCTAATGGTCTATGATCAGAAAGAAGGAAATCATGCAAAATATGAACTCTAACAATTCGATCCTTTAGATTATTACTAGTGAGACAATGATCAATCCACCTGGTGGTACCACTCATATCGCTAACGTATGTAAAATTACCACTGGCTACCCCTAATACATCTACATCACTTATACTTAAATTGGCCGACTCGCACATGTTACCCAATTCTACAAAGAATTCCGAGTTCACATGTGCGTTAAAGTCCCCCATTATTATACAGTGAGAATATTTGGGGTTATCTGATAATGACTTAATTTTGTACAGCAAATCAATGTATTCATCTAGATTACTGCCGTTGTTGTATGGTAAATAGCAGTTTACAATTAATATGCAATCATTGTTCACTTGTAATTCAATGCCTAACAACCTTACATTATCGCTTGTTAAAAATTTATATGTTTTGACAAATTTTTCCTTATAAGAAAGCAACACCACCAAAAGGCCTACCGTACATTAATTCATCTGACAAGTCTACTGCTGATGACGCATGGTACATAAAGTCATCATGGATGGTAGAGAGGAATTTTAGCTCTTGCTTAGGTAGCCAGTGCTCCTGCAGGAGTATCAAATCTGCACTGTCGCAGATTTTATGAACATCTACAGTTGAATTCCTCACTGACCTTACATTATATGAGACTATTTTCAACAAGTTATCCGCCATGACTGATAAAGAATTTATTATTAGTAAGATTATTATTATTATACACAGTACAACTTTCAGGCATTACCGTTAGGGCGCCTATTATTATTATTATTATTATTATTATTTTGCCTGTTATCAAATCTCCTGGAAAAGTGAATAAACTCCTTAACAATAATACCGTCTGGCCATTGACTCATATTATACGGGTTGAAATGCGCATTTACACCTTTAATTATTACTTTAAATGAGTTATAATACAGAGATTTCGTGTTTAGTTTATTAACTATCAATATACTGTGTTCACCAATGACTTCTTCCATCATGTGTCGAATATCGCTTGCCTCCTTCGAGAGCTGAATTCGCGACAGAAAGAGGGTAAGATTTCTCATCGGTGGCCTCGCCGCGGAGACCGATTGAGGAAACCTTCAGAAAGGGCGCCTGTTAACAGTTACCCACCCGTCCTCTCCTCCTCCCTCGATCTCCCTGAGGCAGGGTTCGCCTGCCTGGGGGATGGGTGGCACAACCTTTGGGGGATAGGAGGCCCCTCCCTTACTCTGTGGCTTGGTGAGGGTCTGTTAGCGGTGTTTATATCCTGACGGCCGCGCGTGCCCCTCCTTCTTTGGTGGGAGGGGGGGAACTGCGCACCGAACGAGGCGTAATCGAACACCTCTCCTCTGCAGTGGGAGGCAGGGAAGAGGGTAATGGTGCCTTGTCTCTCGGCAGTCCCTGTTCCTCATTGTGAAATCGAGAGCAGTGGTCCTTTCCTGAGTGGGAGGGAGGTTGACCGCTACCCCTGCATGCTGCGTTTCCACCCCACCTTCGGGGGGGAGTTGGATGCGGGGATTTCGTTTCCCTCGCTGCCAGACGCGCTTCTTGGAGATCTGGCTTGCTGAACTACTTCCGAGTAACTGGCTTTGGGAGGAGCGTCTCTTTCAACGCATCTAACTCTGACCGGAATGTTCTATCGAAATCGCGTTTTTCTGATTTGACACCACGTGTTGGTGTTTCAGTTCAACTATCGACTTTTGTACCTCATTATACTGTTTGAGGAGCACCGAGACGTTTACGTCACCCATAGAGATTACCGGTATTCTATGGAAGTTAGTAACGTAAAAGGTAATATTATTCTCATTATCCCGGAGGGTCGACACTTTATTTATAATGTCTTTCAGGGTATTCTCGTTTTTAAATTACCTCTACGAGTTGGGAGGGAGCACCGAACAGGGTGTTTAATTGTACCCTCGCATGTTCTATTTCTTCTGAATCATAAAAATCATGACAGACAGATACAAGAAGGTCTGACCTAATATGATCTACTTTGTCAATGTAAAACATAACAATGGATTTTCTACATATATATATATATATATATATATATATATATATATATATTATATATATATTATATATATGATGAATAAAACCACGAAGGAAAGGAAACAGAATGGTGCTCAAGCGCTTTCGTCTGATGACATCCTCAGGAACACTGAAGTACATAAAGAGTTACAGCCTATATATAGGTTATAGAAAAAAATACATATATATATATATATATATATATATATACAATAAACGGAGAGATAAAAAAAAATATAAAAAAATAAAAAAATAAAAAAATTAAACATTAAAGGATTGTGGGAGGAGCATACAAATTTGTAAGGAAAAACTACCAAATTTAGCACAAGATCAAATGAATTGTTTCCAACCAAGGTTATAGATAATAAAAAAATAAAAATACAAATTTATACTGGAAATCTGCCCGGGTTTTAGCACTCTGCCCTTCTTGTTTCTATTAACAATGTTGCCAGAGTGAAATAAAACTGAAGCATTATTCCAATCAATACAGTGGAATAACTCTGACAAATGGACAAAAAGGGCACTGGACGACTGTCCTGTTCTAACGGAATATTGATACTGTTTTATACGTGTGTGCAAATCCTTTCCCGTCTGACCTATGTAAAAGGAATCACATTGTTTACAACCAATTTTTCAGATAATGCCTGAATTATTGGTAGGGCTATTTTTTACTATGATATTTTTCATAATATTGTTATATGAAAATACTACATTAATATCCAAAAGTTTAAGTACATTAGCAATGCCTAAAAAGCCCGGGAAAAATGGAAGTACTAACATATTTTTTGACAAAGTACGAGTGTTATTATTGACACGATAGAAAGTTCGTTTTGCCTTGCTGAGACAAGATTCAATAAACGCAGATGGAT